>JAQBSW010003683.1:0-79241 GCA_029291075.1 Eudiplozoon nipponicum
GACAGCCGACAGAGCGCACACGTATTGATAGCCGACAGAACGCACACGCGTGAAGCAGGTAGAAGGCAAATGCCACAACTGACTTGCATGGTAAATTACCGTGCTTAAATAGCATGCAATATGTGTACTTGCATACCATTGGTTAAACGTGGTTAAACATGGTTAAACGGCAATTTGCTTTTTTCTCATTGGTGAAACGTAAATAAATTTGAATTTAATTTACGCAATATGTCGGCGATTGATTTGTGTCGTTACACTATTAAAGAGGGATGCAGTTTCCGCACAGCTAAAAAGAAAGGAGAAGCGGCATAAACACGCACAATTAATGCAGGTTAATTAATTTCCACCTTAAATATTATTTACCAATATGCACGAAAACATTGTCGATGAACTTACGCAGGTCGATTGACCAGACGGTTAATTGCTCTAATGAGTGATCATTGCAACTTAAACACCCGTTTTAAAACAAATGGTGAATACACTTCTGCATGTACGCAGCATGGTGTTGAAAAACTACACGTATTTTCTCCAGACGCAGCATTTAAGAAAATTGTTAAATGCAATAATGGAAAGGAGTTAACCACATATACAACTTTTTGGAAGAATAAACTGCAGCCGGATTTGGGAAAGCAGAAGAAGTATGTTAGGCATTGAGCTTGAAATGATGGTGATACGCGCAATTGATTGGTTGTTCCATTATTTTACACTCTCACCTTGTTTATATTTTTCTATTTTATTTCGCCTTTAAATATGTACTTATATATATACAGATATAATGATGCTAATTTGTAGTTACTTTAGAGTATATGAAAAAGAAACCGTTCTTGTATCTGATAATTTTTTTTCGTTTTGCACATGGAAATGTTATTGTGAAACTTATTAAGGCTCACTAACCAATATCAGAACACAAGCTTGACCTGGATATGATGCTCGAAATTAATTGTTTGTTCTCCAATTCCGCACTCTCTTCTGGTTTACTTATACATGGTTTGATGAATTTAAATTAAAATGACTCGATTTCGATTATATATATGTATGCTGTAAGCAAGAAGGAAGCATTTCACATAGTTACATACACAATTCTTCAAGTAAACCGTTTTCGCCATTCTTTGGATCTTGTCAAGTAATTGCCAGATTTGACTGCGATCAAGGCTCGGACCAAGGCAATTTTTTCTAGGTCTATTCCTCATTAAACTTCGTCAATTCTACCACATTCTATAAAACGGGGCACAAAATTGGTCTACTTGATGAATTGCATTTGCCCTCTTTGTGTAATGCTTAGTCTATCTGGACAACATATTATGAACGAAACTCCGTTATAAACAATGATTCTCTAGATAACTTCCATTGGTGGCCAATGTCTGACCTTTAATGCTTGAACAAGGTTGGCTAGTTTGGATTTAAGCTTTTAAGAGATAGCAAATAAATTTCAACTGAAGAAAAGTTCAACCAAATATAATTTGCTATGTGACTGAAAATTGTGTTCAGGGTGCAATAGTAGTGACGCAGTGGTCTACTTGTTGAATTATATTTGCATTGTGTGCAATGTTTTATATAAGCAGCAAATAATTTTGTTGAGCCCATTTTCATTTTATGATTTATTTTGTCACTCTTGGTTATGCGCATCAATGATACGTTGGCAATTTTCATTGTGCTCTGAGTAGCATAACAAATTCAACATATTAAGCAACATCGATCTCCGTCTATGCTAGTTTATTATATTGCACATGCTAAAAGTCACGGCACAAGAAATGTTCATACAAAATGAAATATTATGTGCAGGTAATGTTAGTAATTTGGATCCATTTTAAGACATTTATGTGCTGTTCCGATAAAACATTTTGATGGCGGAGAATTATTTAATTTCTTCATTGCATATAAATTAATTACGATTTTGCGAAATTTACACTGTTGTGCAATCGTTTGTCGTGAAAATTATGCAGATCACTAACAGGTAAATTGGCATGATTTTCATGAATTAGCTGATTTTTTAAGTGATTACTGAAATACATATATGCTCTACTTAATTTGAACAGAATATGCAACAAGCGCCTTGCAATTATGCGATACCTTCATCCAGAGAAATTGACAGGATAACAACATATGATTCAAGGCTCGTAATATTATCCACTGCACCACCCGTGTCGCATTTAACCAATTTGACACCTGTAAATACCTGAAATTCTAATTAACCTCCCTCAATTTTGCTTTGAAAAGTTGACACCGTATCACTTGAGGATATTATGTGGATTTGAAGTTTAATAGAAGGATTTCCAACACATGTACATTTCCATCATAAACTAAGTATTACATCTAATAGAAAGAGTTATTCATCCAGTAGGCCTTTTTCATCCTTGATGGCAACTAGTCAAGTACTGCACAGAATTTAATACTGACAAGGTGCGAACTCGTGCAAAAATGTAAGGTGGTGTAGGACTTCAGACTCACTGATCTATTGTGCTGAGGCGGCACCGTGGATAGAATCGTAGCCACAGAATCAAATGTACTCTGGTTCGTATCCCGTCCTTGATGTGTTACTAATAAGAGGGCGACCGATCTACAGGATAGATTGTGTGTGCTGCCTGATACAATATTATGTTCACACTGCCAATTTGCGTATATCTATGTCGTTTTGCGTGAAAATATGCTCGCAATTATTTGATCGAATTTATGTTAACTAAAGTGAATTCAGTTATTGTACAAATCTGGCATCTGAACAGTTCAAAACTCATTTCCGAGTGCTTTTCCAAATACTTTACGTAATAAAAGAAATACAAACTAATGATAAATGACAAATGTCGGTTAAATAGCTTAATTTATGTTGTTGAGATACGTCCGTCTAATTTATGAATGAAGCTGTTTAAATGTTTAAAAAAAATTTTTTCTCCATCATTAGTCTACATTTGGTGTAATGCGAGGACTGTTGAGAGTGATACTAAAAAAATGTGTCGAAATATCCAGATTATAAATGTAGATAGCAAGCAAAACATTATTGTACAACATTACAAATTTCAGGTCTAGCCATTTTAATTTTAATACGAAGAGTCCGTGCAATATTTGACATTTTTTTGACAATTACTAACTTCAGAGTAGACTAGTATCTGAGATCATTTAGTGGAGACTGAATCAACAACAGGTTTCTAGGTAACAATGTGAAGAGGTGTCACGCGAAAGCCTTGCTTGACTAATCTATTTTGAATCAAGTTTTACGTCGATGTTAACATGATCTGACCTTAATACGATAACAATCATACGCAAATTTGTCATATCTAATATTCATCCGAATTTGAGACAAGGTCAAAAAAGAGGAAACAAAACACTGATAGAATCCTTCGCGATACCTCGAATGACATTTGCAGGACAGGATACACAATATCCTGCTTTAGCAACAAAAGATCTATTAAAAAGCTGACATTTGACAAAACATGAATTTGTACAATCAAATGTATTGCCAAGAAAAAGTTTACTCAACTGATTTATAGGCATAACTTTAGACGGTTTTAGAAATATCCATAAATGTTGCGTTTGCAGGCAATAGAATACAAAACTAGTTCAAATGCTAATTATATTTTTGCGAAAAATCAGTAACAAAGGAATCCATGCTATCGTTCAGATTACAATAAAAATTCTGTTAGTAAGTATGCTTACTAATAGAGCTATAAGAACGAGGTTGGTCTGAAATCGGTAAAGGTTGAAATCGTTTTAAGTAATGGACAAATTATACGGAACTGTTGAGCTTCCTAGATAAGCCATAAAGGTACCCACTTGCAGCCAAAATAAATTTACCTACGAGTCAAAATCATATGGAATGAAGAGCAATACTGATCGATTTTACGGTTCAGTTAAATGAAGACAAAAAGTAAACTCATAAAGCAAGTTTAATGCAGAGGCGGACCTAAAAAGGTGAGACAGACCGAGCTATGGTAAACGTTTAAGCTAAAAGAATCGTAAGATGAGAAGTTGAAAACGCGTAGTTATTCAAACCCGTCTTGTGGAAAAACGATAATAAAATTGCTTGATTTCTAGATACATAAATGTGCCTTTCAGCAGCGTTCCCAAATCTATTTCAATAGTAACGATTCAATCACTGTTGAGATAAGTTTCAGTCTGTTTCGCTAAGTTAATTTACGAATAAGTGAACGTCACATAATACTATGAAAAGTCATAAATGAAAACGAAAATATATTAGTGATATATTTAAATTTCGAAGTGCTAACATTGAAAAAATTTAGAAGATGCCTTTAAGAGTTAATAAGAAACATGACAGATTAATGAAAGTGAAATTTTTGGCTCTTTTGAACTCATTAGAAGGAGACAAAAAATGACCCTATTTGTGCAACGGCAGGTAAAAATGTCCACTGGTAGGCTCAATAAAATTTGTTTATAAGCAGAACCACGGTACAGGTATTGCTTGTAAAACACTAAAAATATCTCTAATGGAGAAGATAGATTCTGAATTATAGGACAGCACAGTTGGAAATCTAAAAAATTGCAAAAGATGTAGAACGATAAGCGCACGAAAAAGAAGTGAAGATTTTGGTTCAAAACACGACTAGTTGAATTTATGAATATTAACATCTTCTTCGGTTATGTACTTATAAACTATTTCATTGGAGTTCACAAAGATCAATTCAACGCCGACAGAATCATCTTTAAAACGAAAGTTGTGTGGATGATAAACCAAATAAAATTAGAAATGCATTCTTCTAAGACCAATTTTATGATAAGATTTCAACACACTTAAGTAAAAATATTGTCCCAGGTAAGATATAACATCACAAATTACCACCAATTCCACCGAACGCGTCACTGAACTCTTTTAAAATTCAATAGCAAAATGCCAAAAAACCGTAAATTTATAGCACTTAGCTATTGGTAAGGGGTCGGAAAGTTCAAGTATGCTAGTTTTTTAATTGTGCAAATAAACAGTAAACGGTCACGTTGAAGAAATTAATAGAAAGGCCGATTTCGAAATTATTTTAATGAGTATGACCATACACAACTTATTCAAAGTAAAATAAAATCAAATATTGTTAAATGGAGTTACACGACTGCAAAAAGTATTTTTATTTGATTAAAAATAACATTGAAAATTTCAGCAAGATTAGCAGACCCGTTGGTTATGCATTTTTAAATAAGAAAATTTGGGAATTATTTTTCTTACTGTCTAATTTTCTAAATAAACTATTTCAGAGAATTATGAATAAATGAATATCATAATTAAGATTTAAAAGAAGCTATGCAGAATGTTTATTATTATTAAAAAGTAGATATAGAATACACTAGATAATGAAATAAATTCTTTATTACTAGAAATTCACTGTCGGTAAGAAAGTATTATATTCGGAAAAATAAAAAATACAGAAAATTATGTTACAAACTTCAGCACGATAGTCGAATATACAAAGCCAAATTTTAAATTATACTGACGATATAAAACAACAAATGAAGTTGATTTTGAGTTAAATAGTTATTTGGCATACGAACGTGAATTGTTCTTCATTCGAGCCCAAAAACTGGATCGCGAAAAGATTTATTTAATGTGGAACCGCAACCTGTAATTGATTATGAGACCCTAATATTCTTCATAACAAAAATATTAACTAATTGAAAAAGGCCACTTTTGGATATTGATCGATAATGTACCTAGTAAGACTTGTTTCCTTTAATAAATTTTGCTTATTTAAAAATAAAATTTTGAACGATGCCATAATACCATAAAATAATTTTGCAAATATGATGCATCAATTAGCTAATGTTATCGGGCCTGCAAATAATAATTATCATTAGTCAAAGGTAAGATTCTATTTACCTTAATTGCAATCGACCGACTAATGAAAAGCCATCTAGACATCTATACCGCTGAACGTTGTTGCTAGTTAGCACAAATAAGAAAAATTAAGTTCGGGCATAATGAATATCTCTTTTATGCCTAATTTATGCCATTGCTTTGAATGAATAATATATGGATAACCTAATACTTTATATCGTTATCTCGAAAGTATTTAAGTCTATTTCTTTTGATGCCATTATGAAAGTGATTAGTTATCTAAAAATCAGACTGCATTTTGGGCTGCAAACTTTCATATATATACCGGATGCTAGCCGATGCAATTTACAGAAATGTAATATAAAATTTTGCAAGTAATATTGGAACTTTCGTATGTAAAAGCCTTCTCAAATTAATTTTTCTGAATTTTCAGAATATGATACTAAATGATCAACTGCAAAAGTTTGCTGAAAATTTGAAAGGTATTTTTTTATATTATACAAAAAACAATTGATTTCTCAATCAAAAATTAAACATTTTATGATGTCGATCTTATTAGGTATTTAATTACATTTAGCTTGAAATTTATTCCTTAAAAATACAAGCGATAAAATTTTTGCGTAGGATTGAATTTATTTTCATTAATCTTATCGATGATGTATTTAATAATGTGTCTTGAACCAAATCAACTCAAAGTCAGTAGACTAGGCAGAAATATTCAGTGCACATATTTTATCGATACAAATATTACCCTGATCTTCTGCAGGACCACTATTTAGATTCATTTATTATGTTATATAATTGGAGCATCAATATTGTTCTGATCAATCTTACTGTTGCACCCATTAATTCGACGGGCATTTATCCGTATCGTTGATTTAATCGAATAGGTTAATCCAAAATTTACAAATTTGTATGCACATATTGAAAAACGAGTAGGACAAGAGGTAAAGGTTTAAAAAATCGGTGCTCGAAACAATTCGCCACGCCGACGTGTATTTAGAAAAAATGTTTGATCGGTATGTGATAATTCATCTATTCGCAAACTCATTTGACTTATAAGAACAAATTTTTTTAACGCGATCTTCTTGTGTGCATCGCTAAATATTATTAAAGTTTCAATATGCTCAATCTGTCATGCCATATATTCGCAATTCACTATGCCATCATTAATTTTATTTTAATGATCATCATATTTACTATTAGTCATGTGAAATATATTGATTTTTATGCTCCTATAAAACGCTTTTCGCTATTCATATTGTGACAGTGTAATATAGAAAGCATTTACTAAACAGTATGGCGTCACGCGTGAATCCCTCCTATATTATAGATAAAACGTAATATATCGGTGCCCAAATCGGTGTGATCACTTTTGTGCGAAAAGGACAAGTCACAAATGGCACCGTGACAAGTGTGAAACATTAATCTTTGAGATCACTGTGTTTAAAATCTGACGCTCACAGGAATTATGAACTGCAATCTCCAATGCACGTGCTAATCTCATTATGTTTTCGTTAAAATTGATAGTGCTATTCTTCAAAGTCTATAAATATTGATTTTCTTAGTAAAATCACACTCAGCAATAATTTTGCAGATAAATAAATCTTTTAATTCGAATGCCGACTGCACAGTGTTTGTTAGAGTTTAAGTGCCGCTTGATCTCGGAATCCTGCCTTAATGAATGATATATAAACATTTACGTAAAATAGATAATTTTCTGAAACTTCTGGTGCTATACGCGCCCGTGGTGAACCCAAGATCGATTTGTGCAAATATCGATTCATCTGATCGGGCCATTTCACAGTCATTAGCCGATACATACTGTCGTATTTATGATTTCAGGTGTATACCAATATATAGAAAAAACAGTTGTTTATACTAAAAATGGGCGTTAAACTATACTATTTAACAAATTTTATAAAATTAAAATATTCAGTTTATTAAATTATCATCATTTATACAACTTATTATAGAACCAACTAGGTGTTCTGACTGTTTATTTCATAAAAATTTAGAGATTCAAATTGAGCTTTTATATTATTATGAATGTATGAATTGCTTTCATGAATTTGATCATAATAAAATTGTTCAGAAATTGGAAAATTAAAAAGTAAAACCATAGTGAATCACTGTCTTTGACACTTATATCGATTTAGTCCGAGCTAAACGAAGCTTTTTTATAGGATTAGCTTGTGCATTTGCGAACAAATAATTTACCGACCCCTTTTATAAACGTTAAAATAATGCGTACCACCTTTGTTCGCATATTTACATTTTCCAGAGAGAGATTGACAGACTTCCATGTCAACTACGATTTAAAAAAGATAATATATTTAAATGGAATTTAATTTTAATTGTCCACTTTCAGAAATCATTACATTGCCTAGACTTAAAAGTAACCCAAATTTGAGCTACAAGCTTCTGAATGAATAGTGTAAGTATAAGTAAATAGCCATTTATTAGCGTAAGAGTAAATGGAAATTTAATCTTTATCTGAATAAGCAGATGTAGTAGATAAATTTTTTGCAATGTTAAGAAATTGGGACGCAAAGCTTTCATATCTACTTCATTTTACAGAAAGAAGTAACTAATTGAAATGGATTGCGAAACGTTGGTAAGTTTAATGATGAAAATTAAATATGAATAGCAGAAAGGTCACTCAAATGTAAAAATGGTATAATTCCATCCCGAATATTCAAAAATATCGGCCGTTCCACAAGCTAAAGCTTATAGACCGACAATTTTTAATACTTGTATGTTAATCTTTAGGATTACTTCTTATTGGAATTTAATTAAGCAATTGACATTAGATCATTTAGATTCGTATGTACACCTGGACATTGATATTAGTCAAAATGTATTTAAAAAATAAGCTGCGTCAAGATGGATATATTGTCCATGAAGTGTTTTGTTATAGCTTGAGATAAGAATAAATTTGATTAATGACAATTTCCATAAATATGTCTTAAAAATGTTTTAGAATCTAACATGACGATAGAAATTTCAATAAGTTGAAGCCGTAAACTTTAAAATTGCTGAATGTCTAGCAGTACAATGTAAACAATCCTACTAAAGTTCACAATAAATAATTTAGACGGCATGACTAACGTCTAGACCATAAGTTTAGGTCCAGTTTTATCCAGTTATAGTTTAAGGCGATTCCCGAGGCCAATTTATGTTCTAAATTCACTGATGATTTTAAGTTTACCTTTCTCTTTGATCCGAAAAACACTGACTAATCTATAAAGAATAGAACATTAGATATTAATGATTTGAGTAGTCTTAATAACGTTTGGATTGCAGATTAGATCTTAAACACAGCAGTGTTACCATTGGCCGTTCAACTGACTGAAATTTGAAATACCTTCCTAAATCAATGTCTGATGATATTATCGATATCCGACTAAGACAGAATAATTAATTTCATGGCATGACTTTTCATCCTATAGCTTCAGTGGAGAGACACATTGAAGATCAAGTAGTACATTCTAAAATAAATGGCATTGATAAGGTTATATATATTATCACACTATATAAAAATATACTTTAACAATAATTATTTGCGCGGGTGGTGGTAACAATTCTTTAAAGTAAAACCCAATCCCGTTCTATTTAATGTATATTAAAGTAAACATGCGTATTCTTTTTATTAGGCCAATCTTGGTTTACACAGATGAAACTTTTAATTCTTTAAATATTGGATTGCGTACTATGTTAGAAATTATTTTTGTAAATAAGTGTCAAATATTTTTAACTTTGACTTATATTACATATGAACATCAGATACAGCTCTTGTCTTTACACTCAGTATAGCTAAAAAGGCCAATCTACCGCTTACTTATATTCCTCTTAATTCCGTGGACAGGTGTGTATTCAAACCTGGTCAAGAAGAGCCGTGGAAACCTGCAGGAAAACGCCTTTTATACTCCTAATTTACATGATCCGAAATCTATTAACAAATAAATTAACAGTATGGTCTCAGAATATAATCGATTTTAAATCGTGTATACGGAAATAGAGAAAAACTAAGATTATATATTATTATTATTATTATTATTATTATTTATATTTATGAAATTATTCTGTTTTATGTTATAATTCAATTATCTTGTATCCTACGTGCTCTCCGAAAATAATCTCATCTTCAAATTCTAATTTATATAGTTCTTCTGCTATGGTAAATGCAAGCGTTTTAATTTCAACATATGAAACGAAACTAATTTTAAAAATAAATCAATTATCAGTAGACTTATTTTTTTCGTGAGTTTTTATAACAGTTGTTATTATGTTGTTTATTAAATAAATGCTACAATTGCTTAATAAGTTTTTATAAAGTGTAACAGAATTATTTAAATCAAAGTTTCGATCTTAACGTAAACGCCAGTCTCGTTATAAGCATAAATTTGTCAGTATAAACTAAGTATTGTATAGTGTAGAAAAGGAAATTCATCCAGTAGACCGGTTTCGTCCTTATGGGTTATGCATCACATATTGTACAGAATTTTCTGCGAAAAGGGCTTGAATCTGGGCATGTATTCTTCTTAATGTCTTGCTTTAACCAATGAGCCACCCTGCCGCGCGCTACACACAATATTCACTTATATACTAACTAATGTTTCTGGGTTAGCCTTTTTTATGTAGAGCTAATTTGGCATTCTTGTAGATTTAAAGTTCCAACTAGAAATTGATCGCCGAGGCAAAAACATAGTCAAAATTCCTTAATCTGTTTGATTATTATGATTTCGAAACAGATAAGAAAATACAAATTTCTATATGGTAATTAGAGCATGGATGTTGTTATTACAACAGGAGCTCAACTCCCTTTCCAGGACAATGCAACGTTTACCAAAAAAGTACAAAATCTAAAAACAAGCGTGAACGAAACACATTAGGCAGGAATGTTCAAAACCGTAATCAAATCATGTTTTACGCACATTAATATTACTAAGAAAACAAATATTTCTAATTAAATTTTTCAAGAGTGGCTCTCATCGCCTACACAACTAAATTTGCTGCTTTTTAACACAATTAATGTAAATATTATAACATATTTTGTTTAGAATTAGAGATTCAGAGAAATTAATTGCAATTTTCTATTAGGTAAAAGTTTATAGATTTGTTATTTGTATTTATAAGTAGGTGTTACTCCAAATATATTGTTCGAATTCTAAAAAAACAATTTTCATTGCATTTATTTTAAGCCCTCATTTAAATTTTCATACGCAGACGTTAATTAACTGAGCGATTCTAATTATCTCTTGTTTACGAACTTTATGTTATAATTGAATTTCTGAGCAAAGGAACATTTATAACTGTAAATTGTTTAAAAATTTTACAGATTATAAGACATTTTTATACATCTAGTCTATATTACGTTTAATGAAGAAAATTACATTGCGTCTTATGATTTTATCATGATTTTTTTCTTTTATTTTTGTGTAATGATAAAACTGGAAATATTGGGCACAACATTATATGTGATACTGATTAAATTTTGGTTCAACTTATTGCTCTTGTGAAAGAGAAATAATTATTTATATTGTTCAGTTATAAATATTTAATACTTTACTAGTATTTTTAAATATGGGACATATTTTTAGTCTTATTGTAATATTCATAACTTCATATGTGGTTTGAATCTAGATTGATTTATTCTATATCTTATTCACAATTTAATTTTCTATAAGTAGACCTGCGCGAAAGATTCAACACAACAGGAATAAGTCGATTAAATTAATCTAACTCAAATTCGTCTTTCTAATGATATTTCCGTTGAATAATTTATAGTGGTAATAGCAGTCTTTTTATTGTTATTTGTATTAGCAGAAGCTGTAGTAATTGTAATGTTAATAATAATAATAATAATAATAATAATAATAATAATAATAATCATCATCATCATCATCATCATTATCATCATAATGGATTTATGTATCTAAAAGGCCATCTAGTACAATAAGTAGAAAGGTATGCAAGAATGGATTGATGAAATTTTATGAGATAAAATAAAATGAGTTTAATATATAAAGCAATTAAATCCATTTATTTATCTAGTTCAGGAGCAATACTTTATCATTTGTGCATCTTCTGGAAAACTGAGTAATGAATAAAGAAGAGTATTGTGAATGCAGCCAAAATGATATTGTGAGGTTTGCTTCTAACCGAATTTATTGTCGTTGCTACCAAACTGTAGAATAAGTTATAAAAAGCACTGCAGTTGATGAAGTTGATAGTGACTGATATCAGCTTCACAACGAGGCTGGTATCGCTGGTGCTGATTCTACCTGGTGATGGAAAAACTCATGTGGTTGCTTACTCGTCAAAGCCTAAATTTAATTCACTTGTAATCCGGGAAGTAGTCACTGATAAATCTTTCCGTGCATAATTCCTTTTTAATTGGAATTTGACCTTAAAGTGGGGCAAAATGGCAGATCTCGTTGCATATGGTCTGCGGTTTAAACCATATATTGAGCAATACGCACTGTTTGATTTAATCTTAGGTAAGGTGCTGCTTAATGATCAACTAACAATCTGGCTGCTATGCGCATCACAAGTTTGCATAGCGAAGTGTGCTGACAGTGTATTACATCATCAGACTCGTCAAACCTCAATGCTAAATTCTTAACCACTAACGAAAATACCATATTATTAACATCAGCGGTACTGCATTTTCTATAAAAAATACTAGTTTTTCGACTCCAGCATTTGATACAATTTGTTTGCCATTCTTATATTCGTTGGAAATTGGAGACATTGATTCTATCTTTGCTCAAATTAATGCTTTCATTTTTACTACCCATTCACTTCTTCATGCGAGTTTCTGCCATGCTTCTCTGACAGCTTCCCTCATTGGGAATCCACAGGACATTAATAAGCAAACATATTATCTCAATTGTAGGTACTTAAAATAACAATTGCACAAATATGTGCTTTAATATTAAATATGGTCATTTATATTTAAAAGTAGAGGCGCTTTGGTGTCTACCAGTGGAGAGCTCTCGATAGGCCAGGCTCGGATAGCCCATATATGCGAAATGATCATTAATTTAGTACAACTAAATTCCTCAACACTTTCTCTTATACCAAATTTATTAACTCCTTTGGTTAATTGCACTCTATCCTCGCAATTGCTGCGATTATCCATTGTGCTAAAGTAAGATTTATTACAATATATTTATTACAACAAAGTGTGTATGCTCACTGTCTCATTGATTGCCATAGAGTTTTTTCCGAAAATGAAAACCTTGAAAACATAATATATACACGATCATTAGCTTAAATGAATTTGAGATACCGTAATTTCATTAAGAATAATAAACTGAAGGCAACTTGAATACTTTATTTTCAAAATATCTCTTCTCTAAGAGTCTCTCAGGAAACAAATTATGTTAAGACAACAACATGTTGTGTACGTAACAGGCAACTCTATATCTCAAGAAAATTGAATTTATAAAGTCACCAAATACAAGTCAAAATCTTCGACAATATGCACAAAGAGATGTCCAAAAAAATTAAATTACTTTTAAAAAAATAAAGCTTTGATTTATGAAAAATAACAAAATATTGACTTTTATATGATGAGTTAATTAATCTTCCGTAAGTTAATTGACGTCCACATAATGTAATTATCCTGTAATATATGGCCTAACGTAGCAGTCAAACCGCCCCGCACATTATATCTGTACTGTGTTATCATATCCTAAAGCTGCATTTCGATTCGCCAGTAAGCTCGAAACGGATATGCACAAGATTATAGATTCCGTTCCTGCTGACGTTTGTTTATCCTTCCAATTTATATTTTAACTAATTTCCTACTAAGTGCGCAACAACTTACACACTATTGCATGTATAATAGTTCTCTGCTACACACAGTATCTAACTGGTATATATTTAATAGAATAATTTCACGATTACCGCGAAATGTGATAACTTATATCGGTCAAGGCCAGAATGTATGGATTTGCTGGAGTAACAGGTATTCTAGAGTAATCGTATATCTCAATTTTTGTGAACTTTGGCATACATTGAAATCCATCGTGTTGATACTATGTACTGACTCTGCAACCATAGTTTTGGTAATATGTAATTTTTTGGTATCGTAATGTTGGTATCGGGCACTGACACAATAACTATATTGTTAGCAATCTTTACAGACTTAGTATATATATATATATATATATATATATATATATTGTATATAGTGAGTTGGCTTTGAAGTCGCATTGTCGAAGACTTTATATGAAGTGAACTTCACTTCTACAGGTTTACACATTCGTATAGGAGATTATATCGTCCTATTTTCCCACATTCCTCACTCAGTAATATAATGGGTATAGGGCGTAATATCCGCTCCTACTGATGTGTCGCCAGTAAGCACAAAACGAATGTGCCCGAGATTATACTTTCCATTTATGCTGATTTTCTTCTGTTCTTCTTGACATATGTGAACTAATTTGTTACTAGGTGCCTAAAACCTAATTCACAATTCCATTTATATTAGTTCTCCGCCATAGACTGTTTTTTAAATGAATTTTACTTGTTTTATCGAAACATGGCTACTCTGCTTAAATTTTGTCAATTTGGCAAATGCTTGGTTTGGTATATTGACAGAATTGTATGATTCGTGCAGCTTAGACCACTGGCAGCCTGATAACATGCTTTAGAAGGTAATATATTTTTGTGTATGAGTGATAGTAGGTGCAAACCATATATGTAAATTACATGAATTCGCTAAAAAGTTTTGACACTATGTATGTAACTATACATATCAGTTGCGAACTTATACTTGACGCATAATGGAGAAAATAGCTTCTTGAGCAAGATCGATAAAACTTTGACTTGTATACAGCAACCATCGAGAATTTAAGGTTGCGCTGTTTGCCTGTCAGATGATTCGATGGGTTGTTTTTCCGAACATACGTATAATGGTGCGCAGCGTGTTAGAACAACAACTGCTGTCATGAATATCGAATGAAGAAAGTTTTCGTATTATGATGATACTTTTCAAGTTAACATTGAGAAGTGTCTCATAAAACGCATTTCAAAACGCTACTCATTTTTTAAAACTTAGTAAAATTTGTGTAAGAAGTTGACTTATAATTAAAATTGCAAATTTAAATTACAACATGGATAAGTGCTGAATCCCGATAAGTGAACATGCACAATAATAAGATTTATCAAAGCAGTACTAAAATAATGGCAATATACCTCTACATATGACACTAAAGTAGTGACCTAGTAGAAGACTGGGGTTACAGAACTCCCAACCTTGGTTAAAAACAGGTCATGTGTTGAAGAATAAGTGGCGAAATATTTAGTATTAAAATAGAACGAATGTGAAAACAATTAACAAAAATAAACGAATATGTGTTGCTTGGGTGGTGATAATAATTACTTCAATCAAGTTTGCGATTTTGATCAAAACACCTATTCTATTATGTACATGCATTTTCCAGTATAAACCAAGCATTGTGTGAATTAGTAAAGGCAATTTATCCAGTAGACCGGTTTCGTCCTTATTGGAAACTCATCACGTACTGTCCCGCCGTCCGCGGTAAATTCTGGTAAGTGATGAGTTATCAATAAGGACGCAATCTGTCTACTAGATGAATTGCCTTTTCTGCACTACAAAATGCTTCGTTTACACTGAAAAATGTATGTACATAATGGAACAGGTGTTTATATCAAGATCACAACCTTGATTAAAGTAAACTGAATGTGGAAACAAGTTTAACAGAAATCAAAAGTAACACTGCTTATTTGTAGTTTTTATGTAATCTAGCTGACAATAAACTTCTATTAGGATGTCTAGTTGAAAAATATTTCTCAATGGATCTCGAGAGTAATCCGCTTGGCATTAAGATGTCATAAGATATAACAATGTCAATGAACATAACGGGAGCATTTGTTGTTAAGTACTGTAGGTCGGCGTGACATTACTAAACGCATGGCACTGTCTCCGCAATGCATGATACCAGTTTGGACGTTGCCATAGTGATGGATGCGGATCATACTTGTCTCTTGAATCATACCAAAATATGTACTTACGTTAAGAATTAAGCCAGCTACGTCAGCAAATGGCATATGTATTACTCCCTCAGGTGATTCATAAAGCACATGACGCAACTGTGATTTCGTAATGGGTGCATGCAGAATCACAAGCATGGCTAACTTTAGATCAGATAAATCCGATTCAAAAGGAGAAAATCGATATATTAACTATGAAAATATTGTTGTAAGATTAAGCTGCACTTAGCCTTTAGCAATTCGTTCAATTTTTCCGATAGGTACGACAAACGGTTGCAAAATTGGCAAAATTATTCTGGAGTGTGAATATAATGATTAACATTAATATAAATAAACAACAGGAGTGGAAAATAACTTATCACATCTAAAATAGTCTAATGAAGCAATTTTGAAGCTCTTGCGTATGATGAGGTTTCCAAGTTCGAATAATGTTCCTTTTCCAATTGTAAACATCTCTTATTACAATTGACTTAAATTATGCTGAATATATCAAGTTATCTAGATTTCAGTATGCTGAATAAAACCTATTTTTCACTACAGAAAAAATATGATTTTCAAACTGAGTATTGTATGGGTAGAATGACGTTAATAGTGTGAAAAATAAATATATTGCGTGAATAATATATAAAAATGTAAATATGATATTTTAAATAAAATTTTGATCTTTTCGAATGATCGATTACTAAACATGAAACATTTCTAACCGAACGTGAGCGTAACAAGCAGTTTTCAAACAACACGTTTCAAATCATCACCCATGATCTTCTACTAAAGTGTCAAAATTCTGCTAACAGTTAATTCGCAATAAAATGGGAAATATTAAATTAGTTCAATGGGATACATATATACTATCTAAATCAGCATATTTGATAATAAGTCTGATCGGGACAGTCCCACAATCATGATCAAAGAGCAACAAATAAGATATTAAAGTAATGGCTTAAGCGAAAACCAATGTTACAAAAAATCTGATTTGGTAATTGATGGATGCACATATATAGGGAGTTGGCAATAGTATCGCATTATCGAAGAGTTTTTATGACGTTAGCTTCACTACTGCAGGTTTACATATTCGTGTAGGAGATGGTACCATCTTATTTTTCATCATTCCTCACCCAAATATATAGTCGGTATAGGGCATAAAACTGGCTTTTACTGATTAGTCACCAGTAAGCATAAGATTATACGTTCTGTTCAAGCTGTTTTTGGTTTATCTTTCTGGTCATATTTGAAATAATTATTTTATGTGCGGCAGGGTGGATCAGTGGTTAGAGCACCAGGTTCGAATCCTGTCCGCTGCAAATTCTGGCCTGTACTTGATGAGCTCCCAATAATGACGAAACCAGTCTACTGGATGAATTGCTTTTTCCACACTATACAATTCTAGGTTTATACTACTGACATTTTTACGTAATTAATTTGTCAGTTGCTTATATCAAGACTGCAACCTTGATTATAATATTTTTTCACTAGGTGTGCAACACCTAATAGACGAATGCAAATTACTTTTAATATGTTTTAGATTACCTTTATTTTTGAATCTGTATTTTTAATGGGAATATGTTTTTCAAATCATATTTAACTTTTGATAGATCAATCGTGGTTGGTCAATAAATAAACTGAAACTTCTATTTTTTAATGGTACATTTGAGTAGGTAAAGATAAAAACTCATAATTTCGAGAAATTTTGAGTAATAATTGAAATAATAATTAATTGTCGCATTTGTTTGTTTAACACGGTTACTATCAAAAATATAGCATTTTTATAATTGTCAAGCAATCGGCAAAGATTAATGAAATTTTAAATTTGCAAACTATTTTTTTAATTATTTTTCATAATTATTAGTTTTAGGCAAAAATATAATTTTAATTCTATACGAAGTCAAAAACGCGTTATCTAGGTACAAAATTACTTTGAATTATGTTTTCGAATTTGCGGAATGTTGTCTTACATATGAAATTCTGCACATTTGCTGATGATTTGTAAATCGTTTTCCTGTTGGATTCAAAGAAAGTGTTATAAGAATATCGATATAAACGACCTAGATAGGAACGTAATATTGCTTGATTTAAATTACATTTATAAAAGTTCAATCTATAAATATTGGCTGCATGGCTGAATGTTAAAGGTTTTATCTTTTCAATGCTCCCGTTAATTGAGTTTTTGTGATCAAACTTGAACAAGATTTCAATGATGTAGTCTGGACTATACATTGTGTCCAAATGGAATAGATAGTTTCGCCAAAGATGAATGGGCATTAATAAATTGAAATCCAATAACAAGGTCCATACAACTGCAAATTTATATTATTTGATTACGCCGATCTTGAAATTTGTAGTTGCAACATATATCTCAGGTAAAATTTGTCGAAAATGTTTAAATCTGTACGGTTTTTATCTTTAAGATCGTTATAGTTTAGTAGGATTTATTACTTCATAAAAACCATTTCACTTGTACAATCTGAAATTTATTAGTCTGAATGCGATAATAGAAACATCGAACGGGGATAAGGTCATAAACATCTGCTACCAACGACTGCGGTGTGTATCTTAAAGGTAAATTCGTTTTTCATTAAAATATATATAAGATTTAAATATAGTTAATAAGCTAATCGAACATTGGTTGTGCGGGCGGTGATAACAATTATTATAATCAAGGTTGCGGTCTTGAAATAAGCACCTTACCCATTAATTACTTACATATGTCAGTATAAACTAAGAATTGTATAATGTAGAAAAGGTAATTCATCCAGTAGACCGGTTTCGTCCTTAGTGCAGTGAAGATCTTAGGGAATCTGATTGTAATGGACATTTCAATGTCTCATAGGTGTATTAACTGCAGGAGGCAATACCGAAAAAGTATTTAAACTAAAATAATTCCAACCAAAAATATTATTGTCTGCCTTCTTAGGTTGTGTATATCTTGAGATGCAGTGTAGTCCTTTTTGCGAATTTTTGCAATGTGTTTTTAATAGTGCTATACTGGCATTCTCTGCAAGAGGAAGAAACGTTAGGAATTTAAAAATGTTGGGTATTCCTTCCAAAGAAATTCATCAACCACCTTCTCGATTGTGTAAATCATAAAAAATGTGTTACAGCTTTTATTGTAAAAATTTGTAGTAGGACGTTTTTTGTTCCAGACTGGCATAATTTGCAATAGTAGGCATTTAAAAATTATAGTTGCTCATTACAAATTAAATTGTCGTTTATCTTATTAGATTTTTTTATTTCTAGAATTGCAATTTCATCCTTGTGTCACCAGATTGCAATGGGCAGTTGGTATTGCCAGCCTGTAATAATCTGCAAGAAAGAAATCGATAAGAATGATAAAAATCGAAGATTTTTAATAAGTAATAAAATTTTCATCTATCATATTATACTTTGTACATTTATAAGTTCTGCACAATCCATAGCGTGAATTCTAGTAATTTGATCTAAATTATCTTCAAAATACAATTATAGTTGATCAAGAATCAAGGTTCTCCTATCTAAGAAATTTGTCATTTATATTCCTGATGCACAGAACACTTTTGAACAAATTTTGCAGAATGTAGATAAACGTACTTCATCTGACATAAAAAATATAATTATTTTTAAAATTAAAGTTGTTTCTATCTAATAAATACGACATTCACCATTCCAGATTTGGACAAATAAACTTGATATGGAGGTCAAGAATCTCGCTTAGACTGGCTTCCAAAGCATGATGGGAAAATTCGATGAATTTTCAAAATCAAGGTTGTTTCTATTCATACAATTTTCCGTTTGTCTTCTAAGACGCGAAAAACTAACAATGATAGGTAATCCAGAGCACGGCTCAATGTAGTGGAGCATTTGAAGGGACTAGACTGACATCACCTGCACGTTGATAAAATGTATAAATTTTAAAATTTGAAGTTGATTCTTTTAGAAAAACTTGACATACAATAACTTAGACTTGTACAAGACTTTCAATTATGTGCAATCCTGAACCCGACTCGCATAATGGCAACATTAATGCAGTCAGGCTGATATCTTCTGCAAGGTAATTGTTTATAAGAATTTTAAATATTATTATTCGTTCTCCCCACGACAATTGAATTTCATCTTCTCTGACTTTTCGGAATCTTCGCGAGACTTGTATTCATGAACACGAATTTTTAAAATAAATGTTGTTTCTACTCAATTAAATTGAAGTTTATTATCTAAAACTTTAGTAAATATTGCTTATGGGGAAAATAATGTTTCGGAAAGAACTGCTCGTATACATTTCTGTGTATCCGACGCATAATTAAATAGCTTTTATTTTTTTATGTTAAATCATATCCACAGTAAATACGTTTTTTTAATAAAGATGAAATTTGGATAATGCATTACAAGATAATAAATTACATTAATAAATAATAAAATAACCTATAAAATATTTAAAATATTTTAAGACTAAAAAAATGACGATGAATATTTTTGTATTTTAGTTTATTGTGTTTCAATTTAAATCGATTGATATAAAACCAATTGCATTATAAAAATGATCTATTATATTTTTAAATGAAGCTATGGAAGTTATAGAAAATTTTTGTAACATTGTAGCTGCATTTGAACTTGAAAGCGACAATATTCAACCAAACCGTTGTTTGGAACTGATCGAATTTTACACGTGTTTTATAGAAGCATGAGACCCAAGAGCAGTATTCGTTTAACTTAATAAAAATTAGGATAATTCGTAATTAATTGCCTCCAATGTAGGAAGCATTTTCGTATCTCCATGCTTGCACATCGGATATAGAAGTAAAGATATTAGAAATAAATAATATCCATGGTTCATGTCAGTCCAGCATTGCTTATGATGTGTTCCATTAAGAAAACAGAAAGTATGAAAATCAGGTTTAGATAAAAAAATAGGACTCTAAAATGAGTATTTTTGTGCTTAGAAAATAAATGCATTCCATAGAGTGGTAACATATTTCGCACAATCCAAAATATACAAATTTAATACGTTTGATCAATTGCTAACCAGATATAAAACCAAGGCTAATTTTATTACGTTGTAAATGTTACATTTAGCAATTATCGATGAATTATTCCAAAAGATACATTAGCTGTCATAATAAAAATTTCATATGGCGCATTATTAACGTGAGATTTCAAGAAACCCTTGTAATAAAAATTTAAATTCCGCTTTGAACCTTGAAATATTGATCACCAATGACTATCTGCGTCGAAGTTTCTGTTGTTAAGTTATATGTTGTTAGTGCAAATGTTTAATTTAATGTACCACAAACGTAAAATAACGAAACGGTACTAATTTATATAAGGCTTATCCACATTACAGAAATAAAAATCTCTAAAATTCATAATTTGTAGAATCTAATCTTCTTACTATTGATGCATAAGTAAACACCCAACTAATAAATAAAATCTGTCAATTTTTATATAACGACGCTAGGCGTCTGTGAATATTTTCGATAGCAATCTTTAATGTTGCTACATTATCGGATATTTTTAAATATTCCTTTCAAGTCATCGTTATATTTTCAATAATTTCATTTCAAGCAACGCTTTTTGTTTGCATATTTTTTAAATTTAACATTCAATTATTGATTTCAATAATTGTTTGTTGTATCCTTTACATGTGCAAAGGTAAAAATATAAATGATTGCGTCCGCTGATTTTACTTCTACTCTCGATATTTCAGATCAGTGTTCCAGTAGCCCTTTTCAACTGCGAGATAATCTCACCAATAATTGACAAGTATTAAGACGTGGCAAATTTTCATTTGAATTATGTACATACATTTGCCAGTATAAACTAAGCAATGTACAATGTAGTTAAGTCAATTTATCCAGCAGACCGGTTTCGTCCTAATTTGGAATTCATCAAGGACTGTCTAGAATTTGTTGTGGAAAGGGCTCGTCTGCTTCGCAATTTGTTAGCCTAACCACTGACCTACACAACATTTTCAGTTGTATTGTAATACGCGGCTCCGCGTTACAACCCAACGATGTTCAATTTTGACAAATATAGTGCTCTTTAAGGTCAAATAATCTAACTCTGTTTTTACAAAATATGTCTCTTAACTGTGATTTTAGAAACAATCTCTGTTAGTTTCAAGCAATTTTAATTCAGATTTCTTGAACGGCAAATTTAATTTTAATTAATAGGGTTTTGTTTAAAAAATAGACACACCCGCGCGCAATACGCAGGGAACATGCGGTGGATTATAGTGCCCTTGTGGATTTATTCTTCTTCTTTGAATTATTCTCAGTTTATACAATCAATTACTGTTCGTATATGATTCTACGTATCCGAACATCAGAGTACAATGGATTATCATAATTAAATAATTTAAAAACATAGCAAACAGTGGAATAATTATTTTTGATGTTTTTTCGAGACTATTTTTACACGATTTTTATCCATCGATTATCAGTGACAATGTTTACCAGTGACTTTATTAATATAATCATATATTTTCAATCATTTACATGTATTCATCACGATTCAGACGTTTGTGTTCCTGATAATTACTTGTGTTGACAATATATCGTTTTGTTGCCGTCTAGAGCACGGTCCGTTTTGTTTAACTGTTGTTTGATAATTACTTGTGTATAAGACATTCAATTTTGATGGCAATATATCGGTTTGTTGCCGTCTAAATTACGGTCCGTTTTGTTTAACTGTGAATTGATAATTACTTGTGTATAAGACATTCAATTTTGTTGGCAATATATCGTTTTGTTGCCGTCTAGAGCACGGTTAATTTGGACTAAAAGTGAACAATATACGTATGATGATTCGGCTTAGCCTTCTCACATCACCCATCGGAAAAAGGTTGGGGACTAATCATAAGCACAGATCTCACCAGCAGCTACCAGGCATATGAAGAATGGTATAGCATCACTAAATAGATAGCTAATCCGCAAAACCTCTTACAATAACCTCAAAACCTCCTACAGTATACTGAATAATGTCCCTTGATTAACCTTATATATGCTCTATTTAATGGAAAGGCTTTTAGTTAGGCGGAGATATATTCCTTAGATGATTTACGGGTGGCATCCAAATAAGATAGGGGGCAAGGTAAGGGCGATAAACCGATCGCAAAATTTTCACGGTAAACAATAAAGAGTTAGTAAAAAATATTTTATTAAGTTAGTAAGTGAAAATAAAAAGAGGATCATAAAATAACTTTGAAACTTCCCTACTGAAATAAGGATTAAAGTAACATTGTAATAGATATGTGTATTTTATGTTAAAGGTATATTAATTATTAATACACTATATAAAGTACCAAAATTAATAGATACGGTTTGATACAATGTAATAAAGTATACAAGTATAAGTCAACTATAAAACTAATTAAGAGAACTAGAAAGCACAATTAGATATGCGGCTCTCTCCTCCATTAGCCTCACATACACTGCACTTGACTGGATATGTCGGCTGCACAATTTCGATGCAATCAATAACATTAACTATTTGCAGCTATCGCCATATATATACATATATATATATATATATATATATATATATATAGTTAATACAATTAAAATTATTGATTGCGTGGTGGTGGTAAATTCCTTTAAATCAAGTTTGCGAGCTTGAAGTAAACACCAATCCAAATGTATTTAACCAGACTACGATCAACATAAGATAGCCAATTACATTAACACGTACTGACGCGTTTCGATCTTACATTTTCATCATCAGAGTAAGACGGCAAACTGACTAGCGAGGATCAAACCGCATTGAATATAATTGGGAAGCAAAATTCGATACGTGTTTTTTGTTCGACGACTGGTTAAATGCAATGAGATTTTTTTTTATTCAAGCTCGCAAAATTTATTTAAGGAAATTTTGCACCCACCGCGCAATTAATTGTATTTACTTATATATATGTGACGAATTCTGCAAAAGTTAATGTTCGTTACTGCTTAGAAATTGTGCAGCCTATATTTTCAGTAAAGTACAACGTATGCGAGACTACTCTAGGTGAGATCCGAATATATAATTTTTTTTCTATATATATTCCTTACCGTTCGATCCTCGCTTCAAGTTTGCCATCTTACTCATGGAAGGTCGAAACTCGTCAGTACGTGTGACTGACAGTAGTTTTGCCATGTTGTTCGACGGCTGGTTTAATGCAATGCGATTGGTGTTTACTTCAAGCTTTCTAAATAGATTTAAAGAAGTAGTTAAGAGATAATTAATTACTCATCTCTTGCCAACTGCAAATTAAAGCAATGCGACATTTATACTATTTCACTTGAGCGAGTTTCCAATTCTAATTCGTGTAACCTTTGCTTTTTAACATTGTTTAGTACTGCATTCCAAATCGAATCTAGTGACTTTCCCACAGCTGTTTCTTTCGCTATAACATATCTCGATTTTATTTCAATGGATTATTTAATCAATCTTGTCGATCTATTACGACCACATTTTGTTACGCTTCTGCAAGCATCCCAATGAATTAGAGGTCTAGCCTCTACAGTATGACGTTCAAGATCTTTTAACATGCCTATATTTGTATGCATTGTTATCTTCTTCTCTTCTTATCTTAATTGGGCGTATTATTTTACTCAAATGCATGAAGTTACTGTCACTTAATATAATTTTATACACTCTTGATGTGCTTGGCGGTTCAATTTCATTTTTTTGGTTGGGCAGTTTAGTGTCTAGTGTAAGAGTTTGATTTAAAAATTTACGTATATTGTATTTCGAAGCTACCGATTTTATTTTCTTGCTATGTTTGGAGTCAGGTAGTACCAGAACCCACCGATCCTCATTTGGTTTATCTTACTTGACGTACATGAATATATTTACTCAAGGCACATATTATAGATTTTTTATTAACATTAGAAGGCACACATTAGCAGAGAATATTTCTTGCAGTCTACATAACTCTTTCTCGTTATGCTTCATATATATTTATCGGAGGCTTCTAAATAACACTGATGATAAGATACCGATTTTCATACTATAGGGATGATTTGACTTTAAACTACGAAGGAAACCTGAGGAAGTATCATACGAATTTCGTTCGATTTATTAATTAATTCGAATTTCAGAATTAGTAATTCACCACATGATTGCTTTTAAAACGTAAATTTCAATTTGCTCACATGATAGACCAAGTTTAAGAAATTTATCTTGTTCTCTCCATGTTTAAAAGTGCATCATATGTCATTCAAGAATCGTACATACATTTGGTAGTATAGTGGTATCATATATAAGAAGTTTTCATCCGTGTACTGCCTGTAGACATTTTCTATTGAGACTATGTTGCTTATAAAATTCTCCCTTAAATATGAAATATATGGAAGCCATACATGTGTTCATCATTCCTATAATATGTATCGTTGTCATTTTAACCCCTTCTAATCTTTCCGGAATTTCAAACAAGAAACACCAAAAATACTCCATTTTCTTTATTTACAGGTATGTTATACACTAACAAAAAAATCGAGCTCCTCAATTTTTTGTTTTCCTTTAATTGAAATTTATCGACAATTTCATCCAAACGGTATGAATTCATTAGAGTGTGGTATAAAAAGTATAAATATTTTCTTATTATGTGAAATAGAATTTTGAATATTTTATAAATTGTAGAGTGTTTTACTTTAACAATAATTCTCAAAATGTTACATGAATTATGCGTCTATAATACAACTACTATGGGTGCAACTGTTTTGCCTTGGGTGAGTGTATTGTCATGTGCTTGATCCAGTTCACTCTTAGCAATCATATTAATGATCAAAATAATAACCTCTCCTTTTAACTTATCAGCAGGGTCATTATTTGTGTTAGTATATCCCTGTATATTGTCTAGTTGTTCATATATCTTACCATTATAATCAGATTGACTTAACAGAACCGTCGCTCTTACTTTGTCTGCTTTTAAACATATCACATTGTTTGCTAATAACTCCGTTCTGAGATATTTTATTTCAAAATGGGTTTTATACTTATACTTTTTTGTATTAACACAGTTTTAGCTATGTCTAATTTAAATTTGAACTTGCCTTTGTCTGAGAGAAAATGTGCTATTTCAGAGGTCGCAATAATTGTCTTATTTTATGGTGACATCTCAATGAGAATAACTTTGTTCAAAACACGATTGTGCATTTGCAAACTTAAACTCATTAAGTTATATTTTGAAAAGAATGACTACCCGAGTATTTGCAGTAGCATTAAACATATCTGCAGTCGTTCCGTGTATGTACAAATTCTTAAACATTTAATCATATATTACCGCGGCGTATATTCTTTTTTACGTTCACTATCAGTCAAATCCGCTTTACATTTAAATTCATCCGCGTGCGAATATTAAAGTAAAATCGAATTTATCTTGTTTTTATCCCTAATAAGTTTAAATTTTTTTTTCAAATTTTGAGCTAAATTAATCGTTATATTTAAAGTTAATTTATGTTCAATAAATATAATTTTAACATTTAAATGAAATAGACATTTAAATTTAAAACATTTAAGAAATTTACATTGTTTTAAATATGTTTTAAAAGTATAAATATTTTCTACATGCCTTACTAATTACTTCTTGGCGTGGTGATATCGATTTCTTCGCTTCATTGCCTTGTCAGCATTTTTCACATAAATTTTCTTTAAGACATTTTTACTGGACAAATTTTTGATTAATTACATATTTATTGTTTTCCGAAACAAAGTTTAACATATTGCCTTTATTTTACTCCGAATATTTAGAATTTCTATGTTGGAAGCCTTTTTTTAACGGTAAGCTCATATAACAATTATTAAAGGAAATGATAAATTTCGTCTAAAAGAATACATTAATACATACTATAACATATTTTAAACTTACCTGACATTTTGATACGCGTGGCATGTATGCATGTGCATGTGTCTGCAAATATACACTCACTCAAGTGAAATTAAACTGATCTATTAGCACTTACTGCCGATTCCCTATACTTCCTTACCTTAAAGTCTTAATTTGAACCATAGATACATCAGGATAGTTATAAATTATATATAAGGACTCTAGACATACACATGTTGGTAAAGACATGTCCCCAATTAAGGTAATTAGATGAGAATAGAACTGCATGCAATTATAGAAATCATAACAGATAAGATATTGCAGGTCATACAGTAAAGACAGGACAAGCGATTTACTGCGATGGTTGTAGACATATATTAATACGTGGTCGTAATAAACCAACAAGAACGATAGAGATTTCAACGAATTTAAATCGAAGAATGACATGGTGTCTGGAACAGCCGTACAATGATCACCCGTCTCCATTTGGCACACAATACTGAGTAGAGTTTAGGTTTTGCGTACGCGGGTTTTAGCTTTGCACCGAAAGTTTCACAAAGATCCGATTGATAGCAATTTCCATTTTCGTTTTGTCTTCGATCGGACTGAGTTTGTATTCGTCCCAATGGAAATGCGGTTCTATCACACAAAGATGTGTTAGAACCGCATTTCCATTGGGAAGAACACAATCTCAGCCCAATCGGAGACAAAAAGAAAATGGAAAATGTGATCAATCGGATCTTTGTGAAACTGTCGGTGCAAAGCTAAAACCCGCGTACACAAAACGCGGCACTGGAAAATATGAAGCTGGCACTCCGCAATCAAATTTCAAAAAAAATTTGGGTTACCGTAAAGTAGACTGTTGTCTTTATTTCAGATATTTATTGGCGGGCAGGTGTACTTCTGGGAGGTTGCTGGTCACAATAAAAGAAGGTTGGAGCCTCTTCATTCTGCGGCACCTGATGTTACGAAGGTAAACAAAATGTAGAGTAGATGTGGCTCATCTCAGGGCCGCTTTTACGTCCTCATTCCAAACACTTCGATCATGCTCTAATAACCGAGCGCAGATTACAACACTACTTGTAAATTGCCTCGCTAACGAAAGTCAGCCAATTAAAATAATGTTTATATTTTAATTGAATTCAAATTGCTCCCTATTTGAATTTCATTGAAAATTATTATGATAATGAAAATGGAATGCCAGATCATTATCCTGCCTGAAAAAGAAATAAAGCTATCTGTATCCTTTGGAAGGTTCAATAATTAGTAATGAAAAGTACAAGAAAACGGTTAGATAATTGGTTTATGATCTGTATATGAATGGTTGTATCATAAATAAAACCATAAAATTGAAAGTTTCCGACTAAGCTCTATATCATTTAAAAGGCTATTGAACACACAGTCACTGCTCTTATATTGATATGATACCGATTAGTTAATCCAATTTGAACAATACGTCGTTAGCTACAAATAGTCAATTATAAATCATCCGGCATACAGAAGTATGTCTGGTTGGTTTTAAAGCATTTATGGCTCATCTTTTGAATGCACGCTATATTTGATAGATTAAAACTTAAGATGAATGCCAGGAGGTGTCAAAAAGGTCAATGGGAAGGTAATGGTCCATACTCCACTATTGAAAATGAGAATATTTCAGATTAGAGGAATAGCGCGAATGTGTAATTAATATGGCATGCTAGTTCGAAGGTAAAATGAATGTAATGTAGTTGAAGTTGTTCCGGCTACTATGTCGATTCTAACACTATCAATACTCAAGCTATGATTCAATGTCAAATCTGCTTAGAATTGCTAAGAATATAGCTAGTGAAGAGAAGTTGGTCATATAACATAAAAATAATGAGAATTTTGAATTTCGGATAAAATTGTAGCCCTTTTGTGATCCGTGGCAATCAATTACACTGGTATGAAAAAGTTTAAAATTAAAATGAAGATAGATAAAATTCTGGGTGTAACTCTATTCTTGCTCAATCTAAAATATAAGGCGAAATCTGTCGGTAATTGCTAGACAGATAGCTCGTCACTAAAAAATGATCATAATGCATCAAATGGGTTAGAAAATAAGTATTACCAATAAAATAATATTTCATGGGAAATACAATAGTGATGCATGTTAATTTAGCAGCCTAATTGTAGAAATTGAAAGGAGGACAAATGTATATGGACGTTTACTCTGACAGATATAAAAAGGAGGGCACGCAACTTGTCATGAAATTCTGCAATATAAAGTTCATAAATATTCCATACCCAATCGAGATAACAATGAATGAAAACGAATGCTTGAAAATAAAAGAATTAAAACTATATAAGTTTAGTAAACGCTATTAACCCACATAGACAACATTTATATTTATATCACAATTACATTTGACCTGCGAAAATAATCAACGATGAATTATATTTGTCGAAAAACAATTAAATAACAATGCCAAAAAGTTTTGTTTGCAGGAACTCATCATTAAACGACAAAGAGGCCAGATTAATTGAACAGAGCCATTCTAATGTATTAATTTTTAAGTTAAAAAACTCCACAAAAAATTATCTGGCGTGATTTCTAACAGCAATATAATTGCATATAGCTTGTACAATCACGCCATACATAGATCACAGTCCAAGTTCAACAGAATTGCCTTTAAGAAGGCTGCTGTATTTATCTCAGATAGATTGGGCGTATCGGTGTAGTTCTGTAGGATTTCCGGTGATCACACGACCATCTGATAGCTTCCTACCACTGCGATCTCAGACATGATAACGACGAAGACCTGTAGACTAGACATTACTTAGCCCTAGGACATTGCCTCCGTTCTCACTACGAAGTTACAACTGTCCGTTTCCCCACTTGCTCTGATCACAATCAGAAATCCGAGCGAAGATCCAATTACATACAGCTCATATATACACTCAGCTCTTGCAAGGGAGCCAACCGGAATCAATGTAATTCTGTAACTAATTAAAATAATATACTATTTTTATTTCATTGGAAGATGGTGCGATAAAGGAAGTACAACGTCTCAAAAAATTGCAGACCCAAATATATAGTGATACATCGATGACATAAAAATTTTTTATTCAGAACGACTCATTAATAAAAAGTTCCTTGAGTAGCATCAGACGTACTGTTAATTAGTTGTTTGGCTGTCGTTGCTTTAAATATTAAAATTAAAAATTTTTTTGTGTTTACAGACTAAAAATCCGATAATTGTGGTCAAAACGCGTCTTGCAAAGCTATTTGTCCTAATGTTCATTATTGTCTTACTGTAACTTTCGTAAACTGATGTGTTCCGGTGTACAAAATTCTTTGTGATATAGCATATATATCATGCTTCTTCTTGAAATAATAGCGCAACAAGCATTTTAGGAAGAAGGTATTTCTCAGAATCTAATGCGCAGATGCAATGCCTTGTACTTAAGCGTTTCATCATACCAAACGCCGTCGAATTATTACATGAGGTAAATCTACTGAAAATTGAGTGTCGTTTTTTGTATATTTCCTTCAACTTTTATTATTGACTATTTTGCTATATATATATATATATATATATATATATATATATATAATATCAAAACTATATTAAAATTAAAAGAACTGCAATCCGCATACCCTGCGCTGTTACCAAGGCGACAGAACAAAATTGAGGTAAAAGGTGAAACAAAAGACGAAACATGAGGAAAATCACGTACAAGTAATAGCCAACAATTCCAGTAGTTGGCTAGCTCTCAATCCATCAATACAAGAAACAGCTGATCTCAGATATCAGTTTGCGTTACAACGAGAAATACCCCAACAGGCAAACAAACACAAACACGGAAACACGCGCATATAAACTTCCTAATCTGTCCAAACATGAAATAGGTGTAAGACCGAGTCAGACTAGTTGCCAGAAACATAATAAAATGAAACCCCTGGATGTAAATAAATGAAAGATTACGAAGTGATGCTTTTAAATCTCGAAATAAATTACCCTTATCCACTTCGTTATTAATGTGTTTTTTCTTTCTTATAAGAATTATATTGTGCAACATTCGAAGGCAATTGTCACAGTAAAGGTCTACATACTACTATATATATATATATATATATATATATATATATATATATATATATATATTATTAGATATATATATATTCTGACAGTATATTTTGATAAAGTATAAAGAGTAAAATTGATAATATACGAATTTTGTTCATTCGGATTCTACGATAAATCAATTTAGAAGTATTATTTCTGATATATCAGTGTGTTATCTCTTTGAGGTGACGATAACATGCGGTATAAGAAGAAAGTCTCAAACTTTGATTTACTTAAGTATGAATTCTGCTACCGATGGGATTTTCCATCAGTATTGGCGTAATAAATTCTGAATCCACAAAAAACCCATTTAAAAGGCAATGCGTTATCGCTAAAATATTGCTACGGCCATATGCTGACTTATTCGATATCTGCGAAACTTGAATTTTGCTTTTTAAACTAGATGCTAATTATAGAATTGGATAGACTTAAACACTATTGCTTCTTAAAAAACGAAAATATTAGTGCATTAACAGATATTTTCAAAGTATTTTTGGCAAATGAAGCTTTAATATACAAGGTAAAGCACATTTGTTTCTTATATAACGGCGCAAATAAATTTTACCGATCAATATAAATTTATCAAACAGGATAAATATTCCTTCTTAAAATACTAACAAAATTGATCATGAAACAACTGAAAGCTTTTATTTGCGAACCAGTCAATGGATTGGTCAATTCATTTTGATGAGTACCATATTTGCTTATATGCCTTATATTCAAAAATATAAATTATATAAAAAATGTTAATAATTCAAAACTGTCACAGAATTGCAATAATTGTATAGTATAAATTTTAAAATTCATTGCGAAATATAACTGATGCAACGGTTTATTCAAATAGTTAATAATCAAAGTATTTACGTTTTAACCGCAATATCTATCTGTAATATAATTGTCCTGTTATAATTTATATAATCCATAAAATTATTTGGTTAGGTCTTGCAAAATTATCTTAATCAAAATGATATTCATTATTCTGTCTTTGTATTTTTTATCTTTGAATAAATGTTCCGAAAACAGTTGCGGCTTCAAATGTAACACCAATTTTAATAATCTTAAAAGGGCATTCAATAAATTTTGATACCTAAACAATAGCACTATTGCTCGTTATAGAAATGCTTTTTATTAATCGATATAACATTTCGGCATCATTACATGGAGCCAAGCACAAATAAGCCTTCCTTCATAAGATGTCTTATTTTAAAAAGTCAAGGAATTGTCCCGTTTCTGTTTGTTATCGCTTCTTTTGACGTCAGTAAGAAATGTGGAATATTTAGCTGCATTTCTATTCATAGCATCATTTTTCAGATTGCAAACATGTGTAATTGGGGGCAAGCATCAAGCGCGAATTGTTAACTATCCTCCTATAGGACTTATTCAACTTTAAAATATATATGTCTTAACGCATGCCGGTAATCTATTGTCCGGAGTAATTAACTGGAATATTTTTATTAACTGAATCTGAAGTCACGAAATGCATCTACTTGGAGAAGGTATAAATCACTGGCTATCTGACAATGTCAAAGCTCAAATACCAAAATAATTCATTCGATAAACTTCAATTCAGTATTACGCATAATACGAATATGCCGATTCTATCGTCTTTTTTATTTACGTTGTCTGCTGTAAATTGCGTTTTTCCAAAATGACGTGTTTATTTTTGTCTTTGAGCATACAATTATCCCATTGCTAATTCTATTGTTTGGCAGTATAGTAATACAGTTTGAAAGCGCTAACTGTTTGATTTAATTGATGATGGAAATAATTTTTTTGTATTACTATTTGTTAATTAAATATTTAATAGATAAACAGAACACTAGACACAGATTTAGTTTCAGCAGTTTGGCTAGAGGTAGCAAAGGCTGTCTTGTTTACATTTTTTAATCAACAATTTAAAAAGTAAATAAAAGATAAAATATGCCGCGTTTTCAAATAATGAAAGCATCTTGTGCTAATATAGAACGGCTTTTAATTGCCAAATGAATTTAGTTTTAAAGTAGTAGAAAGCATTAACCTACTAGAAATAACAATTTCAGGAATTAAAATAAATTGATCTATATAAATGGACTCACTTACTGATTCGAAATTTGAAATGGTGAATTTAAAAAAATGGAGTTGCTTAAATGAACGGAATACTGAGAAACCCGTAGGAACTTTAAACTGAGGTATAGTTATTAGACTTTAGGAAAAAGTCGGCTAAAAGATGGTGGAACAATATATGGAGAAACGACATGCATTGTACATAACAATAGCGGTCAAGTCAGCAAAACAATGGATTATGCCTATCGGACATGGTTTAAAAGTGTTGCTAAAATTACTTCATTAAGAATAATGCAATCGAGATGTTTATGGTGTGTTGATGTCACTAGATGCCAGGCAATTACGTAGTGAAAATAACCAGAAATGCGCTCCATATATGCGGATCTATGAGCAAACAAGATGCCTTAGCGAAATTTAAAGTTAAGTTGCGGAAGGATTTGGTCTGAGCACATCGCCGTTAAATTAAAGACGGTGCAGTAAATTTCTCTGTCTTCCTTGCCATCTTCATTTTATTCAAGAAAGCTCATAACCCGTTTCGATCTGCCAAATTAAATACAAATTTTGATTGAAACCCCATGTAACAAAACACTATTTCTTAGTAACAAATGTGTACGATCGGGAAGCTAATAATTCGCTCATCAGTAATTCATTTCTTGAGGATGCCAGACTAACTTAGAGGACATTAAATAGTGCACTGGCCCTTGATACTTCGGAACACGCTATTTAAAAATAAATAAATACGTACCAATTTGCAATTCAGATGGCTGGTCAAGAAATTAAAGTGAACACGTAATTCATTTATATAAATCTAATTGCACACTCCGGTGTGCCAAATTTCTCTGCTGAAGCGGGGGAAGGTATCGTAGTACATCTAGAAAGCGCTGCCTAGTAATATCCATGTTAGAAGATAGATAGTTATATTTTTTTCATTAATTAAATAAATTATTAATAAATAAAATACTACGAGTAATTATACTTGGAGCAGTACGATTAAATATAGCACGTAAAATATTTTTCTTAATTTATTAGGCACAAAGTGCATGATACAGAAAAAAATTGATTTATCATTAGGAATTGAAGTTTCAAGAAGTGGAGAACTTTAACCAATCACAATTAGCGTCTTTAAGAATTGCAAGAAGAGGTCTACACAAACGGACTCTGGTTAGTTATTTCTACATTAAACTATATTATTGTTTGATACTTACTTATTAAGTCGATATGTTCACATTCGAAGAGATGGTGGTCAAACGAAGCTAACTGGTAAGAAAAATCAAGAAACAAAAATTCCAGTATTAAATTTGAGCTGTAAGAAAGAGTTGGCTACAGGATTATGGTTTAATAATTGGTAGTTGAACAGCTTTTGAAAACTATGGACTGGTGGACAACCGCACGTATTCTGTAATCATTGATAGATTAATGAAAAGCAGATTAGTTTCATTTTATTTTATGATATAAACTATGAAGATTGTTAGCGCAGAGTTAACTAACAACAAAGCATATAAAAATAAGCTAAAGATAAATAAATGACAGATATTTTGTCCGTAAATTTCAATCAAGCTGAGAGGCGAATTCAAGAATATTCACAAGGGTCGATATGAATAAATAAATATGGACTACTCCATTTATCCTATTTGGGTGCTAATTAGGAAGACCAAGCCTGATGACCGAAACGCACTAACTAAGTTGTCAATTAATTTGAGGCAATATCACAACAAGTTCTTCTAGACAAACCAGCATTAATGCGGTGTTGGTAATGGTTTCGCATATTCCAGAAGCCATATCCTCAGTTATATATATATATATCTTGTTCATTGACAGCTCAATAATATGGGCCGGTTGCACACTCCAAGCGCACAAATTAATTGCTCAATAAATGCAGGGAAGTTGAAAGTTTCAATCGCCTATACGTATTTATTTTAAAGCAGTAGTAGAGCCAACTGTATATAAGGTCCGTAGCAATGCAGCTTTAAAGCAAACACACTTTTTTATACAATGTACCAAACCTCATGATGGGACCTAAGTTTGTCAAAATTAAGAATAACAATCATTCAGAACACATGCTACTCCATAAAATTATTAAAATCTTATTTATATCCACATCAGTTGAATATGATTTAAATTCTCAATTTCGGGGCCATCTTTTCTATCTCCTAATGCATGGCGCTGGCAACGATTACCAAATCTGAAAGGTATATAGTATCTTTACGGTATTATTTCGCAATTACGTGCGGAGCAGGCAGGTACGAAAAAACCTACAATATTGTTATGAGTTTCATGTTTGTAACGTTCCTACGCTAACTTAGTCTATTTAACGATAGCTGATCATTAGAAAATAAAAGCAAAATTCAGTAAAAATTCACTTAAACTTCCTTTGTTTTGAGCTCTTTTTTAGCGTAGCAATTAAATGCATTTTCGAATCCCACAAGAAAATTGCGAAATATTTTCCATATCCAATGCCAATTAGATACAATTAAACAAGATGAATAAAATTTTGAATGTGTTGCGTCATGACCTGAACATATATTTTTGTTGTTGTTAAGTTCCGTATCATATACTATACGAAGTCATAGTTTGTCTGGAATGCTCGTTGGTAAATATTGATATTGGGTAGGAATAGAGTGTGAGTATGAGCAGACCAGAATGTACCAGAAGAAATGGTGTATAAAGGAAATTATTTACCCTTTTAATATGGATTAGATTTGCAATTAAAGGAAGTATTGGGCTCAACAACTTGCTATGAAATTGAATGCGTTTAATATTAAACGTAAATCAATAGCTTCTGTCTAATATACTATTCATGCGTGTGAGCGATGAAAAGGCGTTTTTGGCTATCGATGGTATAAATTTTATAGTTTATATCGTGTAAATATCAGATTCGGTATTACTTAATGAAAAATTATTGCGTCTTATATTTTATGAAAATAAAGCCCAAAATTTAAGCATAACTAAAAACTTCTTAACTTTTAAATTTTTCAATACAATAAAGTTTAGCAAAATCAAATGTCGGAAGAAACACATTTATGCGCAAGAGGCATGGTGTGTTTAGCAAAAGGTTAGTCAATATACAACAATAATGACGAATTTAAATAAATTTGAAAAAAGTTCATTAGAGTTACACCTGAATAAGTGCCTGCACTATTTCCTAAACCCATATTTTGGTTCAAGCTGTAATTTATTGAGATTAAACGAACATTGGTTGCGTGGGCGAGGATAACAATTTATTTTAGTCAAGGTTGCAATCTTGATAAAATCACCTGACTCATAATATACATACATTTGTCAATATAAACTAAGAATTGTATAGTGTGAAAAAGGGAATTAGTCAAGTTGACCAGTTTCGTCCGTATGAGGAACTCATCACGTTCTTTCCAGAATATCCCGCTAACAAGGCTCGAACCTGGGCACGTTTGCTTCGGAAGCTGATTGTATGAACATAGCAGTTTTGTATATACACACACACAAGTGGCACGCAAATATCTAGCGAAATAATAGTCTGAAGTTTAAATGATAAGGCTAAAGGAAATGTTATACTTGCTTCCTTAGTTTATATTTTAGAACTTGTGACCTCGAGCAAACTGAAGAAGGCGGCCTCCATTTGTCTTAGATATATTTTCAAGAAACAAAACGACTGAACTTCAATCTGAATTAGTCAAAACACAGATCAGATAATTCTGAATGATAACTTTAACCATGTTTGAAGAGTAAATATAAATACCAATAACATTTTATATAAACGATTGCTCAACAAATCAAAAATACTGTCAGTATCTTACTTTAACGCGTTTATAAATTCTTTAATCCTATTCAGAGCGCGAAAGGTAACTGAATAAGGTATAGATAACCTGACAGGAGGCTCACCTTCAGTATAAATTCGCATGCAATGTTCTTATATATACATCGATTATTGACTCTCATTAACTAATTTTGCATTATGCTATGATGCTAAACATGAAAGATGCAAACGCTCGATACGTGCTTCTGATGCTACTTTGGCTAAATTATATGGTCTTTGTTACCTAGAGATAATATATATACAATCGTATATTATGTGTTGGCATCGAGTAACTAATTGGTTCAAATAGACCACAAGAATAAACCAAAGTCAGTAGGAATGAAATATATTATTAAATGTATACATGTATCGAGTATCGATTCATAAATAGGAGCCGCTAAAACGCCCTATATCCACCATATATTTGATCAATAAATGTGGGAAATTTGGACGGTAAAATCTCCTATACGTCTGTGAATTCAAACAGTAGAGTTGTTAACATTGTATATAGCATTCGGCAATGCGACTTTAAAATATATTAACTATATATATATATATATATATATATATATATGAATTAATATGTTTAAAAGTTTTTAGAAAGTTTTTAATATACTGACAATGTACACATGGTAACAAATCAATGGTTTTAAAATACCTAGTCTTCACCTGGTGCCAACACAATTGCTTTCTAAATACCGGGGCTGTATCAGATGCACTCAAAATGGATTTCGAGATAACCTAAATTTCACAAAAATTGAAAATTAAAACTTATTCTGAATACCCGTCATACCAGTAAATACATACACTCTGGCCTCCATCGACATCAATTACCATATTTCAAGACAATTATTACATAATTCAATTAAGAATATTATATTCTTATTTTGGTAATAGCGTAGCTAGAATAGAAATTAGTTCATATATGATTATTGTGCAAAAGAAAAAATACAATAATACCGGTTTTTAAACACTGTTTTGTTGCGAAGAACTAATATATATGCAAGTATGAATTGGGTTTTGCGAACCTAGTAACAAATTAGTTCAGTTGTGACCAGAAGGATAAACCAAAGGCAGCATGAACGGAAAGTATAATCTCATGCACATTCGTTTCGTGCTTACTGGCGACTCATCAGTTGGTTTATCCTTCTGGTCACAACTGAACTAATTTGTTACTAGGTTCGCAAAACCTAAAACATACTTGCATATATATTAGCTCTTCGCAACAAAACAGTATTTAACTGTAATATATTGAATTGAATGATGTCATGCTTACCGCGAAATGTGATAACTGATATCGATGAAGGCCAGAGTGTATGGTTTAACTGGAGTAACAGGTGTTCGGAAATTGTTGTAATTCTAAATTTGGGTGAACTTTAGCATAAATTTATATCCATCAGGTTGGTATCATGTACCGACTCGGAAACCATAATGTTAGTATCCGGTACTCATCGATTTCAAAAAAGGTATCAGTTACTAACACAATGGCCATAGTGTTAGTATCCTTTACAGACTCGGTATATATATATATAGTGTGAGTTAGCATTGAAGTCGTATTGTCGTTGACTTCAGATTATGTTAGCTTCACTAATACAGGTTTATACATTCGTCTAGGAGATTGTACCGTCCTATTATTCCACATTCTTCTACCAAATATATAGTGGCTAAAGGGCGAAATACCGGCTCCTACTGATGAGTCGCCAGTAAGCACGAAACGAATGTGCATGAGATTATACTTTCCGTTCATGCTGTCTTTGGTTTATCCTTCTGGTCACAACTGAACTAATTTGTTACTAGGTTCGCAAAACCTAATACATACTTGAATACCGGTTTTTGTCTACTTTCCGAAAAATTTCTTCGTAAAATTTGTATTCCCATCCACTCAATCAATGATTGCCAGATTGATTAATTCAAATAGTGTGGTGAAATTCGCAAAAGGTTTGTGGTAACACAGATATAGTACAACCGATAATTCATTCAAGAACAATGTAGGCAAAATTACCATTGATGTGAGCTGAATTTTGGATTTTCTGAACTTCGTGTATACATTTCGGTTAAGTCTACGTTAATCGGTTTATCATCGTGTATTGATAATGACTGCGGACCTTCAAAACGTGTACGATTGATGGTGGTATTGATTGCCATGCGACGTTTTACAAAAATAACATTATAGTTTATTTAAAATACGCACACTGACCATGAATAATTATCACTAACAGTACAACTAATCCTGATTAAGTCATTATTAATACCTGCTAATGAAAGAAGTTGCGCATACTCTAGCCTTGATGGACATCGATTATTAAATTTTCGGGGTAGTCATGTGTTAATCACGTCCAAGATTTTTAATGTTAAATGCTCCTATCACAAATTAGTTTCAATTTTTCCTTGATTTAACAGGCAGCGTTCCCATTTGTGTAAAATGATTTGCGTGGGCTTCACCCAACTAGTTAATCAATTCGCCAATCGCCTAACTATAAAAGATGTGCACATGCATTCATTTATAAAAATGCCGCTAGTAAAACCAGCTTGAACGAAATTAATGCCGTTATGACTTACAATTTCGCGCATTGTGAATGATTCTAGATGGTAAATTTGTTGAAAAACCTTCATAAAATTCCGCTAAATATGTGAACTTATTTGACATGTGCAATAACTTTGTTTATTTACTTTGGTGAAAACAATATATTTCGTTCGGTAAGTATATATATCTACTATTCATTACCATTTCATGCTTAGTATTTAATATGCAATGGTAGTCTATCTTTATTTATAATAAAACTATTACCATCTCAGATTTCTTAATTAACACAGCAATATCTTCATCAAAAATATATATTAATTAATCAAACATTGGTTCAATAATCGATATATATATATATATATATCGGTCTATCTATCGATCTACATATATATATACATTAAACTATAAATATACCTATCCATTCATATATATATATATATATATGTGCGTGTTTATCTACATAATTATTTATCTGTTGATAACTATCTAGATATCTTTATTATATATATCCATGTATACATCCATATATACCGCTATCTTTATATATATCTCCATCTCTCTAACTATCTCTCTATTTGAATACATACCTTACTTTAAAAATTCAGGAAATCGATGTATATTTCTATCTATCTACCTGCCTTTCTATGAATCTTAAAAAATGTATGCTTATATAACGTCTGTCTGCTAATCCAACTATTTGTCTATCTAACTATAACTCGAACTTAAGGAAACTAAATAACTTACACTTTTGAGCTGCCAAACTTTATTCCTTACCCTAAATCTACGTATATATTTGAAATTAACTATGTTGTAGATATTGATATGTAAGTTATATTTTATTGTCATTTTCATCTACATATAGATTTATAAATGTCGCTATCTATATTTATTTATAGATAAATATATTGAGATTCATTCTTGTATTTAATAATACAATTTAGCTTTATATATATCTATTATTCTTGCAGTTTCTTTGCCTACTAAAACAATAATTTCGACGACAATTTAAAAGATCGTATATGTTTGACTTTAATTCAATGCGCATCAATATATATATTCAATAACCTGTTTATTTTATTGTCCTTGTTTAGTGTTTAGAAGTGTGACAAGGTAATAAATCGTCACATTCAAATAATGAACACAAAAGAAAATGCTCAGTGATTCGTGGATTGAAAAATAATAGATTTCCGATATTTTAACAAAATAGACAAAGAGTTTGTTTTCAGAAAAACTAATAATCAACTTAATCATCTCGGATGAATTATGGTTAATTAAACATAAAACACTGAGATCTTTAGTGTGTGGATTAAGGACAGTTTTTCCTGTCTATCTGATCCTAAAATGTGTGCTGCAACTACCAGTGTCAATCTGAACGAATTTAGAGGTGAAACTACGTCCGATTATAGAATAGCTCAATTCCGCCTGGATATATTCAGTACTACTTTAAATGGATTCAGTCTGTCTCTTCTGACTTTGGCCGCCTTTTCATCGGCTTGGTTTTGTGGTGATTTACTCAGTGTGGACTGCACTTCAGACCCTCTGTTAACCTCGAGTGTTGTTCTCCTTCTAAGCGGCATTTTGCTGCAACTTGTTGGCTTCTTTATGAAATTGCGACTACTGTTTAAACCTAATCAAACCATACTGTCCACTGTCCAGGTAACGCTACATTTTGTGGCCACTGTAAATCTGTCGTTAGCCTTTTTCCTCTACACGATGAAATATATGTTCAACCAGTGGAGTTATGTGCTAATCTCGTGTTCTGCTGTGTTTTCGCTTGAAGCTGTTGTCCTCGCGTCTATCTCGTCACGTTTTTGCCTTCATCGTTGTTGCAGATGGTTTAGAACAGGCGGCTGTTGTTGCTCTCGTTTTAACGAAAGAGGCAATCAGACGAATGACACTCAATCCTCGACAACTGTAATTGAAAGCATAGGAAATGCGAAAATTCGTAGAAATGGTCGAAGAAAAATAACATGCAGTATAAGTAAAACACGAAAACTGACTAATCCCCATGCAGACCAACTGGATTGTAGTTCGTCGGGAGTAATGATGGCTCAGATATCTGACCGTATAGGAGCGCCTTCTGAGTCCAGGACACCATCTATTTCACAAGACGTTGACATGTTTTGCTCAAATCAATCTTCAGAAGGAGTTTACTCATTCAATACGTCCATATAATTTTCTTACAAATGACCCAAATATAGACAAACCTACGCCTGATGTGATATTTTTCTAATTAATTCCATTAATTTGCGCATATTTTTGTTACAAAATTAAAATTTTTTTAAAGATTGAACAGTAAAATAAACTGATATAAATTTTTGGATATACAAGAATTCTTTTCCTATGGTTGTGTTTACATTGTTGCAAAGAACATTTTGTGCTTTTTGAATTGCAATTGATTTTATGTAAAAACGTCTAACTGATATCGAGAATGTTGTACGAAACGACAACGGAATAAACACAGCACGGCATCTAAGTTTTGCCTATATAACAGTGGGTAATAATGTGATATTAGGAGAATTATTGTTCTCATTCAAGTTTTGTTACTCCTAAACACATGAAAAAATCAAACAATTTTTTCTGGATGACTATATTTAACTAGTGACTGCATAAGGCTAAGCCAAATTCCTGCTGGCAGAGAAACGTCATTAAAAATGCCTATTATGATGGCAGCTTAGTTACAAAATCAGGAGTATCTCTAGACAGTATATTTGAGAAGAAATGTAGACAATTATGGCATCATATTATTTAATTGAACGTTATTTAAAGGTACTGATAAATGTAATTATCGAAAATGATAAAGACGAGCACTTAATGTTAAATAGACCTTATGCTGACTTTGGTTTATCCTTCTGGTTCTATTTGAACTAATTTTTCACTAGGTGCTCAATCCTAGCCTACATTTGCATATATATATATATATATATATATATATATATATATATATATATATATATATATATTAGTTCTCTGCACGAAACTGTATTGTACTGGACGTGATAACATATTATTCGTAGCCAAATTATTATATCGGCTACCTTTAAACACAAAGTTGTTGAACTGTTGATAAACACCAACATGTTATAATCCAACTTTCACACATTTGATTTATTTTTTTTAGAAATTTTTCATGATTTCTTGCAGTGTTACGTGATTGTGAGCGTTTACTATAAGTATGTCTTAAACGTATTTTCATTTTCGTTTCTTGTTCTAAAATACGCCCTAATTACCTGCGAGTTATTGACAAGGGTCTAGATCAATTCTTTAAAACAGTATTATTGCTATTGTGTCCAGATTGAATTTCAATAAATGTTTCTACACCACAAAGGTTATTTAAACAACGTATACCAATTGATTATACTTCTTGTGCAGATTTATATAGCCGTCAATAAGCTCGTAAGAAAACTTGAAAGGCATCATCTTAATAATTATCCTGCCTTTTCTAGAAAGTTTCCTCTTTTACAACATAAAATTAACTTGATTTATGTATTAGGTGTTACGCACCTAATAGCAAATTAGTTCAAATAGAACCAAAAAGAAAAGCGAAAGCCAGAATGATCGAAATATATAATCTCATTTTCACATTAGCCTCATGCTTACTGGCGAAGCATTAATAGAAGCCGTTATTACACCATATATTTGCATTACATTTGGATGATGAATGTGGGACGTTTGTGTGGTACTATCACATATACAAAAATGTAACTTTACAGTAGTGGAGCTAACTTCATATAAATTATTCGACAATGTAACTTCAAAACCTTCCACTGTATATAATATATACCAAGCCTGCAAATGTTATCATCACCATATCTCTTGATTAAGTATCTGGTAGCAACATTATGGTTGTCAAAGTGAAACACAGATCCAACACTATGGTTGCCGAGTCTGTACGTGGTACCAATATAATGGATATTAAGTTATACTAAATTTCACCAAAATTCAGAATTAAAATTCATCTTAAAACTTGTAACTCCAGAAAATCTATACTCTCTAGCTTTAATTGATACCATTTATTACATTTCGCAATGTAAATGAGTGACGTGATTAATCATCATATAGCCATCCATGTATTTGGAAATGAGAATCAAACAAATTAGTGCAGAATTATTAGTGTAAGTAAAATAAACTAAAGAATCGTTGATATGCTAAATTAGATTATTAACTTTACTAATTGAATATCGAAGAATAATTTTCCGAATTTCCTTAATTCTGTAGGAGTAGTCCTATGTGTCTCCAAAATTAAACTTCAAATAAAAAAGTTCATGTAAAAACTTCTATTCCACATCTTCTTCATGATTGACACATAATAATAAGGCTAGTTTGTTAAAAAATAAAATTTTATTCCTCGATTTTGTATAAATTTACCTGTACTTATCCAGACATGCGTATTAAAATTCGGTGTAAATTTTATCACTCACTTGTTCTATGACTGTTTATATCTTTGATACTAAGAATGTTAATCGTGGACATAAGGATAAATGGAAAATATCTGGCTTGAAAATAATCTGCGGTGATGTCTAAAATGACGGAAAGAGATAAATATTTTTTTCGAAACGACGAGGCAAATCCTATTATATTTCTATATACTAAATAAATGTGAGCCATACACTTTTTTGCTTAAATAGAAAATAAGTAAGAACAAAAACTATAAGATATACGAAGCTTTTCCATCTCAAATAATACGCAGCATTTTCTGATTGTTAATCGTATAATTAATATTATGCACAACGAAGAGTTGGTACCTGAATATACCATAAAATAGGATGTTTCACAGTATTAACTGTATTTTCTCAATTCTTGAATATACTCGTTGTGATTTAAAGAATTTATCACTTGAATATTGTCTCAAAAATAAAGGTCATTGGTTGCTATGATATAATATTGATAGTTTGAATTCTGCGGACAGAAAATTTTACCATTCCGTTGATATGGTCCACAAATTTCCACCTATATAGAATATTTTACCAACTTGTTTTACTAAGTTTATGCTCGGCTAACATTTTACAGTTATGTCGAATTTTAAATTTACAGAAGAAATGTTTGCCTTTCAATTTAATTTGAGGTATTTTAAGGAGAAAATTTAATTATAGCTTCTGATTTCTTAGAAAATTTCGTGTTCAATGATAATGCAACAGTATTATTGTCGAATGACGGCGAAAAGATTTCACCCGTAGAATTGAAATTTATGCGAACCAGCATATAAACGAATATTGATCGCAGTTTAATTGTGATACTTTTTAAAAGTTATGCAATCTATTCTAGTAGCAACTATGCATATTTGCACGCGTTAGATCTTAGTAGTTTTATAATTAGCCTGTTTTGAACATGTGTGGTCACAGGTTTCTTGTGTATGCATATACGCAAGTCGCAGGAATAGATAATGACGTTGGCCTGATAAATTTTGGATTTACAGGTTAATCATTATGCATGTCTATATTTTCTTCATTTAAGATATTTCGATTATTATTTTCGAGTAGTTCCTTCGTCCAACCAAATATGAAGTTACTAAGAAATTCCTTTGTGCTTTAAACTGGCACATTTAAAGAGATTAACCTAAGTAAATGTTATCTCATGCATGTCTAAATCCAATTAAAAGAACCAAATTCCCCAAGTTGTTACCGCAGTCTATTGTGCGATAATTGATAGCACTCTTAAGTCGGTAAAATCTTGATTCTTTTACATTTCCAGGTGCAAAGCTTGGCTTCTGAACTGGTTCCGTCACTCTAAAAACGTTCACAAGTATGCTGTCTGTAAATGCTGTTGAACCAAGTTTTACCGAATTTATCCCAACGTTTCGGAACGTCCTTTCTTGTTCTCTATTAGGGTTGACACCATACTCACAGAAAAATCCGCATATCTCGCATGGAAATTTCCCGTGTGATAAATTAATTATTGAAGAGTATATTCTAAAGAAGTATCAAAATATTTCAAGACTAGAAATTTTGGATATTTATTATTGAAACTATTTAATCTCACGTAATGAACAAGAAACCGTGCAATATGAAGTCGCACAAATTAGTTATTCCGTGAGGCAGCAGGCAAAGTCCATATACTTTGCAATGCCATCGTAGTTCATAAACAGGTTATCAAATAAAAATGACAAACAATTGATCTATTCTTTTTCTACGTAAAGACAGCTTTGAACTTCCCACCAAGAAACGAAGTCCTAAAGAATACAGAAAGTTCTTTGTGTATGAATACACGTACCACAGACGAATGAACTGAATGGCAAACCAACAGGAGTGAAGTTCATATAGAGCATTTATTAACAGACAGTGCGCACTTTATTAATACTTTCGTTTTCACTGTTATAATTATCTTGTCAAGAATAAAATATGCGTACATGGGATTATATGTATCGTCCACTCTGACTTTGTTTTATACTTATGGTTCTCTTTAAAATAATTGTTTAAAAGGTACGCAATAATTAAAACTTGGTTGTATATTTATTGGCTATCCGAAACAAATAAAGCATAGGCGTTTTTTGTTTGCTAAGTTATATTTTTCTTAATCGAAGCCAATTCGTTTCACTGTCGTTTTTATTAAAAATGTTTCCTTCTATAAATTTGATTCGTATAACTTTCAAGTTTACCCTAACGATTTTGTACCGCGCATTTGAAATCGCATTAGTAAGCAGATAAGAGGCCACGTAGAAAATCAAACAAAATTCATGTGAAGTACAACGTTTAGATGTAAGAAATCAATAAACCTGTCTCACTTGTTAGTCACTAGATATGGTTTTCTTTTTACTTTCTAGATAATACGCATGAAATCAAGTTTCCTAATCAGTTGTATATAATGGTAAATGACGAAATACCTTCTAGTAATTAGAAGTTTTTTCTGATCTACATTTTCTGGGAATATGTTTTTATATGAATTATTCAATTACGTGCATAAATTATTAACTTGTTAAAAGTAGGAAGATGAATACTTTTAATTTAAATATAGAAAAAGTCATGATCTATGAATACACAATGTCAGCTTTCATACGTTTATAATGGGTAGCGTAATGATGGATAGTCAATTGGAATAACATGTGAACGCAGGTACAATGATTGCGAAAAATATCGTAAATTTTAACTAAAATGTCTTAAAAATCAACTTTAATTTAAAGCAAATGAAATAATGTTTTATCAAATAATTCTTGACATAAATAACAGGAATGCGAAAATATAAGCACATTAATATTGACGAGTTTCTCACAAGATAATATATATCTCGATCAAAATGTAGTTCTAATTAGCCAGACTTAAAAATCAGACATTTTTATATATAATTTAGAGAAAACATATTTGGCGCCTATTCTGAAAATTGGATTTAATTAGTAGGAAATTCAAACTGTATATGGATTGTATAATTCTTTTACAAGAAATATGGTATTACATTTTAAAAGAACCTTACACAATCTAGTCGCCAAAACTAATTATGTAAGATTATTTTTTTAGCAAATTGAGAAAATGCACAGGCGCACAATATTGTTTAACAACGCAGTAGAGGTAATTAGTTTTTTCACTTTTTTGTATAAGGAACCTAATCCACTTCCGGAACGACAGATTACGAAGAATCCATATGATAATCCGGTTGCAAAATTCAATTAGATCGTTAATATATTAAATCACATCAGTTAAATATAAGTGTAAATTTTAACATTATTAATCTAAATGCAATAAAGAACTTAATGTCATATTAGCAAAACGGGTAATTTTTAAATAGAAGTCATCGCGAACACTAGCAAGATTGTATATATGAAAAATTAGGCAGCGTGTTTTCTGTGCCATGTTTCACTGTTTCACTTCAAACTATGTAAATATTAAGTTTAATCGTTGAACAAGTAAAACGGGATTACGCAGTTTATCCGAAGCATACAGCACCAACAATCTTTCATATGTGCTTAAGAAAACAAATGTTTCCTGTGCATCTAAATATTAGGAATTACGTATCTGCTATCAAGGTGGTCCAAGTATGACCAAATGGTATGTCAAATTCCAGATGAACAAAAGATTTAATCTTATGTACCCATTTGTTTTGTGCCTTCTGATGGCTTATAAGTGAGAATTTTCACTACACCCAAAAACCAACTATATTCTTGGTCAGGTGATGTGGAACTGTTTTGAAGTTCAATCATTGATGCGTATGCGTATTAAATCAGTAGTGGAGTTAACCTCGTACAACCAATAGCAATACGAATCCAGGGCCATATCATTATATCTAATATGTATTTTTCTTGTATAGGATACCAACATCATGATTTTGGAGATAAGCTAAACTTCACCATAATTGAAATTATCAACCACATAAAACAATACAACTTATCCAATGGGGTATACTCCGGCCTCAGTTGACAACAGTTATGAAATTTCCATAGTAATCACCACTTCGTACTATGAAATTCATAATAACTATAAAATATTAATCGAAGGTAAGTATCATATATAAAATTATACATTAGATATTGCGCACCTTATAAGTCGTTAGTTCAAATTTCATCGGAAGGAAAGATCAAATCACCATGAAAATAAGCTGGCGTATGTTTTTAAAATTATATTGCTGTTATAGTGTATTCATACCATTTTATTTCAAGGTTACGCAAATCTATGCATATATATTTGAGCAACTGTAAAAGCTATTCCAAAAATTTATCGTTATTTTGTTTTTAATGGTCCTTTAGCACATCAACATCTGAACTTAATCCTTCTTTAGTAGAAATTCCGATGTATTACTTAGTAACATAGCGCTAAATTATACGAAATAGAGCAGCAATTTAAGATTAGTAGTTACGAAAGTAAATGATAAATAAATGTATTTTTTATCATGCCTTTTTATATTCTTCAAGAAATCTACGGTTTGGATATATTTAAATTTTGCTAAGCTCGAGAGGAAGAAACATAAGTTAGAAATCTACCCATAAATCAAGATAAAAAATCTTTTCTTGAAATTTCAAAGAATAAACTATATGTATGACTTTTTAACTTAAATGACGAGCGGCACTTGTTCTAATACAATGACGCTATTTTTTAGAAAACTAAATTTCTAAAAATTTTAACATTGGTGTCCGGAAAATGTCTTTGCTAACTTCATTTGTGTCACTTGATAAATTTCGATACGCAAGTGTATGTTTGCATTTTTTCCCAATGCGGATGTAACACCCCAGCAAGTGTATTGTGCAACATAACATATAGCATCCAGTTAATCAGTAAATTTTGCTGATCCGAAGAAGTCCGTGTAATATTCGCTGGTCAATGCCGTGATATGTGAGGATACCAGAGCAGAAACTGATGCACAGAAGTTTTCGATTACATGAATTTGTTGATTAGTGATCTGCTGGCGGATGCACGTAAACCAGCAGATCATATGATGTGCGATGTAGCAATTGCAGTGTTGATACCATCGTGAGCCTTGCTGATGATATGTGACAACTTCAAGAAGCTAAATACCATCGAAATCTGATAAGTCCAATAAATTATGACGTTTTTGTGGATGCACAGGGTGACTGTGGGCAAGCTGTGCTGGTGAATCTTCATGTGTATTGCAGCAAATAAAGACGGTAAGTGTGGACAGTCAACGAGACAGAAGACGTCTACGGATGCAGGTGAGGCGCAAGTCAAAGTGTGCAATGCAAGATTGTATTGCACTTATATATTTGCAGGTAGCATGCAATTTGTTAATATGCATATCAGATTGCATGCTCCTTATCGGTATAATGTCAATCAATGAAATTGCGTATTTAATTAGAATCAATTTACAAAATATCGGCAATATAATTTGACTGGCTGCGTTATTTTACGCTCTAAAGAAGGAAAAACTAAGGAAAATTTTCTCTTTTCGATGTTTGAACAGTATTTTTGGGCACAGTTAGAACCAACTTAAGAAACTGGTTAATAATTCGCCCGTAGGATAACAAACAACGCACTGTAATGCGCTGATTCTTGGCTGGTGCACCCTCGTTAACTGCTTAATTAACGGTATGATGCCTAATGATCACTAGTTATTGCTGCACAAATTTTTAGCCGTAATGGTTAGTCATACTCTTTGATTCAAATACAATAGGTGCAGAAAAGGCTTGGGAGTCGCAGCTTGCAAATTGCACAGTGGATTGTAACAGTCGGTGCCATGTTTACGTTGGTGTTTCTTGCGCAAACTTGGTCATTGTTAATGAGAGAAGTTTGTTAAAATTTAGAGAAGTAAGTGCATACTCGACGTTGTCGTACATGGTTTTCGTGAAAATATTTGGTCAAGTGCGTAAATAAAAAAGCTTATACCTAAAAATTATTGCTTACTCTGTGCCATGAAACCGATGACCATTTATTGTCGCTACACAATGCTTTAATTCTAAGTAGCTCTTCCTATCACACAAAGCAAATGTGGGCTCAAACGTGTAAAATCCTGAAAGTTTGGGCTGTGTATCATACTGTAAAATGTTATGGTATATAAAAAACATAACATGAAAATCAAATTTTAAAATTAATATAAAAGAAGATTACTGGATCTTGGCTACAGGTATGGTATAATACCGAAGCAAAATACATGCACGCTACACGATTTATATCTAAAAATAGCTTGGTTGTACCACGTGAGGCAAGTGAGAGTATACAATATGAATCTTGTGAATCTATATGAGCTGATCATATCACGTAAAGTAGAGCGCAATTGATGCGAAAACATACAGATTGAATTATATAAAATAATTAGTAATCAGCAGAAAAACATTCTATTAATCACACGTAATGCAAATTAAGTTATGAAATTGTCGATATTGTTGGCATTAGAGGCCTGAAACGCATATAGAAGATTGTAAATCTTCAAGATCAGGCGGTTTGATGAAAGGTTTCAACTTGTCAACAAATTAGTTCAGTTGTGATCAGAAGGATAAACCAAAGGCAGCATGAACGGAAAGTATAATCTCATGCACATTCGTTTCGTGCTTACTGGCGACTCATCAGTAGGAGCCGGTATTACGCCCTTTAACCACTATATATTTGGTAGAAGAATGTGGAATAATAGGACGGTACAATCTCCTAGACGAATGTGTAAACCTGTAATAGTGAAGCTAACATAATCTGAAGTCAACGACAATACGACTTCAATGCTAACTCACACTATATAATATGTATACCGAGTCTGTAAAGGATACTAACACTATGGCCATTGTGTTAGTAACTGATACCTTTTTTGAAATCAATGAGTAACGGATACTAACACTATGGTTTCCGAGTCGGTACATGATACCAACCTGATGGATATAAATTTATGCTAAGTTTCACCCAAATTGAGAATTACAACAATTTCCGAAAACCTGTTACTCCAGTTACACCATACACTCTGGCCTTCATCGATATCAGTTATCACATTTCGCGGTAAGCATGACATCATTCAATTTAGTATATTACAGTTAAATACTGTTTGTTGCGAAGGAATAATATATATTCAAGTATGTATTAGGTTTTGCGAACCTAGTAACAAATTAGTTCAGTTGTGACCAGAAGGATAAACCAAAGGCAGCATGAACGGAAAGTATAATCTCATGCACATTCGTTTCGTGCTTACTGGCGACTCATCAGTAGGAGCCGGTATTGCACCCTTTAACCACTGTATATTTGGTAGAAGAATGTGGAATAATAGAACGATACAATCTCCTAGACGAATGTGTAAACCTGTAATAGTGAAGCTAACATAATCTAAAGTCAACGACAATACGACTTCAATGCTAACTCACACTATATAATATATATATCGAGTCTGTAAAGGATACTAACACTATGGCTATTGTGTTAGTAACTGGTACCTTTTTTGAAATCGATGAGTACCGGATACTAACTCTATGGTTTCCGAGTCGGTACATGATACCAACCTGATGCATATAAATTTATGCTAAAGTTCACCCAAATTGAGAATTACAACAATTTCCAAACACCTGTTACTGCAGTTAAACCATACACTCTGGCCTTCATCGATATCAGTTATCACATTTCAGTTATCACATGATACTTGCATATATATTAGGTCTTCGCAACAAACAGTATTTAACTGTAATATATTGAATTGAATGATGTCATGCTTACCGCGAAATGTGATAACTGATATCGATGAAGGCCAGAGTGTATGGTTTAACTGGAGTAACAGGTGTTCGGAAATTGTTGTAATTCTCAATTTGGGTGAACTTTAGCATAAATTTATATCCATCAGGTTGGTATCATGTACCGACTCGGAAACCATAGTGTTAGTATCCGGTACTCATCGATTTCAAAAAAGGTATCAGTTACTAACACAATAGCCATAGTGTTAGTATCCTTTACAGACTCGGTATATATATTATATAGTGTGAGTTAGCATTGAAGTCGTATTGTCGTTGACTTTAGATTATGTCAGCTTCACTATTACAGGTTTACACATTCGTCTAGGAGATTGTACCGTCCTATTATTCCACATTCTTCTACCAAATATATAGTGGTTAAAGGGCGTAATACCGGCTCCTACTGATGAGTCGCCAGTAAGCACGAAACGAATGTGCATGAGATTATACTTTCCGTTCATGCTGCCTTTGGTTTATCCTTCTGGTCACAACTGAACTAATTTGTTACAAGGATTTTTGTTCTCTAAAAGGTTTTGATATCTCTTTCGAAAAATGCTTCTGAGAGGACTGTAGCTCTCAAAGGTATGGAAGCCAGCGTCCAAAAGCTTCGTTCAAGTCCTGTGAAATGATAAATGAACTTTTAATTTTCTAGATCAAATAAAAGCCGATATGTTAAAAGAGAATCAGTGCCTAGAATGCTTTGTAAGATCTTGGCGATGATGAAGTTGTGAGCAAATTTATGTCGTATACCTATTTTAAGAGAGCAACGCAGACAACTATAGGTGGGTATGGACTCACTCGTGGCTAAAGCAAACATTACCCCTAAAGATATATTGGCATCAAAGTCACCATTACGAACTGAGATAGCTGCAAATATAGCTAAAATCATTTCCTTTCGGCTTTGAAGTATAGAAGAGCAACAGTTGTTTAGCCGGATCATATATGCAGATTGCTCGACCATTTCGTAGGGAATTATCAACTAAATCACATACTTCAATGTTAATCTTCGTTTGACGAAAAGCATCAACAGGAGCAGCAGCAAAGTGTGTTTCAAAGATAATTTTTTTGTGTGAAGAATATTCATTGTTCCTTTGTCGTGTCTTATAATCAACCTTCAGATAAAACTGGCACGCGTTTGGTAAAGTCTGCGAACGTTGTAGGCAATTTCGATATGTTGAAAAATATTTTAGTGATTATAACGCTAATTTTCTGGAGAATGGCGGCTAAAGGATTGAGGGGTTCTGGATTGTCGTCTAAACTGATCCTTAAATATTATGAATTTTTGCCTTGCACAGGGGGAATCTTTTTATTGATTTTATTAAAGATGAAAGAGATGTCTGTAAAGAAGATAGGTAGATGTCACAAGATGAGAAACTCACGAGTTGATACTGGATAAGCTTTTGTTCTAGGACATTAATTGTTCAACATACTTTACGGGACACAAGTTCAATGCAAATGCAAAAATAATTAATGAAACATAAGAATTTATTTAAATTTAAAACAATTTTCATGTAAATTTCAAGTGCGAACATCAGAGCACTTGTCTCGAAGGGGCATAAACTGTTCGTCGGTTAGTGATATTTTTTTTGTTGCACGTAAACCAGTAGATAATTTATATCAATCTCGGAATCTTGATTTAAGAAATTCTATTTTGCAGTTTAAACGCTAGTTCAATTTTGTTTATACTTGTAGCTTCAATTTCAAAACATTAAATCTAAACTATCCGACGCCAAATTATACAGGAAGCAAAATTATTTTGCATAATATCTTTAGAAAAGCACATTTGAAATTTTTTTACTCTTTGGTAGGTTGTGCTTAATGGTTATCGTTTTAAAAGCACTGTTCAGTTTTTGAAATCGTAGGCAAAATGATGAATTTGAATATAACAACGTATTTCATTATCTGAACTGAAAATAAATTAGTGAAACAGGAATGTTTACAAAGAACCAAATAAAAAAACAAAAACAATTGAAAAATTCATTCGAATTAATTAATTATTTACCTAATAACGAGGCATGTCCAATGTTCCGCAGCAGAAACGTTAACTCACTATGAAGATCTGTCTTGAAGAGTTCCACTTAGCCCGTTTGAATTCTTCCCGTTTTCACAGCATCGTGTTGAATCGTCAATACATTAAAAATTGAATGCATACATCTTGGACAGTTTGAATGCTTGTAATTGTATGTCAATTTTGTTCATATAATTTATCAGTCATAATATTATTGCGAATAAATTAGCTTTCACGTCGAGATTCGTAAAATGTCAAACGCAAAATTAAAAAGAAATAGTTTGTCAAAATTAATTGGTAAGTAAATTACAATGTAAAATGGCATCAATAAAATTTGAAAGGCTAGCAAATTTGTGTTTATTTCTGGTGTAAATCCTATCCGTTAGTTATTTAAGGTGATTTATTGATCTAATTTATCGAATCCTTGAATTTATTATCATCTACATCACTATACGAAAATAAGTAGCATTATGCATTTTAATGCTTTCATTGGTATTCATGAACGTGCTTGTGAGGTAATTTTGATTGTTGTAGCAGACATTTTCAATCGAATGGTTGAAAGATATATGCTATGAAGATAACGAATGGAATTATTGCACTATATTGTAAACAGACTTTTGATGAAACTGCGTGTTTCTATTGTTTGATTACTAAGTGATGGATTTAACAAATTGTAGCTCTTCTCTTTTTAATTAGGAAAATATAAGATTTTGAATAACCAAGCCGATTTAGGTCGAATTAAAATAGAAGTTGGGTATTGAACCTGGCATTTTATAAGTGCCAATTTATTAATGCTTCAATGAAATAAAACGTAATTCGTCGTAGCTTTTTATTTTGCATTTATATTTTGTGTATCATTTCCCAAAATTATGTTCAGAATCGCAGAACCCTACCCAAGTACCCGATAAATTAACAGGTTTGGCAGCAACGAAAACAAACAGATAACTCATGTTTATTGTTATGTTCGGTTTGCAAAATCTCTTTCGGTTTAAAGTTCGACACAACCTACACTGCTTTATAATAGAATTGAATACTAAGACAAACATATAGCTGAAGCTATAAGGGATAAAATAGGGTTCTGAATGTGAATGGATCCGCTACACCCCGAGATCCCTTAGCGTAATATTTAAATGAAAATTTAATTATAAACCATTTAAGTAGGAATTTTTTTGATTATATAGTATTCATCGGAATGTTATCGTCATATATGAAGTATACAACATAATTGCAATTTTAACCATTTTACTCACAAACTAACTAAATGACAACTCTATTATTTATTCAGCAAGTATAGCCCAAAATACACTATCGGATTGCAAATCAATAGATTATGGACATTTTTTTGTATGTTTTTTTAATTCACAAATACTTCCGGTTTGTTACTTTTTCGTTATTTGTTTATTTCCTGATTATCCGTGCAAATACGTTTTCTGGAATTTACTCTCTATTGTTAATATTGCATTGGATGACGGATTAAATTGTGAACTAGTTCTTTGAATGCTTGATGTTTACGTGTATTAACATCAAAATGTAATTGATTCGTCGTTATGTCGCGTAAGCTGAAACGTTAAAATAAATTCTAAACTTGGCCCGAATGTGAAATGTAAATAAATATAGACTACATATTTTAAGTTGCCCGATTCTGTCAGTTTACACAATCCGTTCTTTTTTCGTCTTTTATCAAGCTATCAAATCTGTTGTGTAATAGGTGTTGCGCACATAATAACAATTTAGTTAAAATTTGACCAAAAGGAAATACCAAAGACTGCATGAACGGAATGTATAATCTCATGTGCTAATTCATTTCATGCTTACTGGCGATTCATTAGTTGGACCTGGTAATACACTCTATATCAACAATATATTTAGGGGAGGATTGTTGGATAATTGGACGGTACAATCTCCTATCTAACTGTGTCCAAATTTATTATCGAATTTATTGTTCTTCAATTAAATTAATTCAGTTAAACTGGACACTTGTACAGCTTTTTTTCATGGTCTAGCTTAATTATAATGCTTACTTACATACACTGCATGCATTGCCAGTCAAGAATTTCAACGTCTAATTAAACAGACATTAAATACGCGAATTGTAATAACAATTATTTAAATTAAATTAATATAAGCACCAGTCATATTATATAAAAAGTTGTTAGTATAAACTAAGCATTGTTTACGAAAGCAAAGGCAATTCATTAAGTAGACAGGTTTTATCGTTGTTGGGATATTTTCATAGAATTTGCCGCGGACAGGCCAGGAACCGGGACATGATTATTTCGAAGTCTGTGGTTCTATACACTGTGGCATCCTGCCTAACATTGCGCACAATTTTCAGTTATGTATTAAATTATTCCCTCCATCATTTTGAGCCATTGTTGCATCCCTTTAATCATAAAATTCCAAACAGCCACACCCAATACCTCATAATAGAGCAGATTTCACGCTACTTTAGGAAGTGATATAGAAATAAAGATTTATCAAGCTAAACAATCATTGATTGTGCGAGTGGTGATGTAGTTTATCTTAATCAATGCGTTTAGCTGATATAAACACCAATCTCATTATATATACTCATTTGTCAATATAATTTAAGGATTTTATAATGTAGCACAGCAATTCATCCAGAATATAAGTAAACACACATTGGTTGTGCGGGCGGTGATAAAAATTGCTATAATCAATGTTGCGATCTTGATATAAGTGCCTGACCTATTATGTACATACATAGGTCAGTGTAAACTAAGAATTATATAGCTTATACTGGATGAATTGCCATTTCTACATTATACAATTCTTAGTTTATACTGACAAATGTATGTAAATGGGTCAGGTGTTTATATCAAGATCGCAACTATGATTATAGTAATTCATCCAGTAGATCGATTTCGTCCATATTGGGAACTTCGTCCTTAATGTCCGGAATTTTAGCCACGGGCAGGGCTCGAACCTTGGCACATTTGCTTCGAAATTCGTGCCTATATACACTGTTTCACTCCGCCGCATACTACAAACTATTTCTTGCTATATTCTTCTGGATAATCTTTGATGATGTCCACGGTAGGCAAAACATGTCAGTACGCTGGAATGTCAAAAGTTATGAATTTTGATGCAATATAGAACAAAATTTTACCGCTAGTATTCAAACATGATTTTAAGAGTTGTTGACAGCTCCGAAAAAATCGATAATTAAGTAATGGTGTAGCTTAGATAAACATGGATATAAAACTGCAAAAAGATCTTTTCACGCTATCGCAAAGATATTGAGCAGCCGACATTTAAAGTCAAGTACGATTTATGCACGATTATTTGAAGTGAAAAATGCAGATATGATTTTGTATAAAATAGACACGTATATATAGCCTTGATGCTCTTTACATCTTTTGTCCCCATACTCTGCTGATGACAATGGTAGGTCGGACAGCGTTAGTATAGGCAACTAGCGGTAGTTTTGCGATGTTTTTACTACCTGAAGATTAAAATTACAATTTTTGTCTTAAATACACCGACATGTTTTTAATTTGACATAAAACACCTATGCAACAAAAGACCGACTGGTTGAGCCGCTACTTACGCACATATAATGATAATTAAAATTTTACGTCGACATTAGCGGCTATATTACTTTAGTTGCCAGCAGATTTATTGACTTAAAAAACACGCAAAGTTTAGATTAATTTAATTTGAATGTTACACCATTTCCATATTTAAATTCATTATGCAGGAAATGACATCGCCTTTAAATAGTATGTCTTACCGAATTTCGTCTTTTCTATTCCTATACACGTATGTTTTAATTCTGTCACTTCTTGAAATTTGTCAATTTACTACATAATAATGCTATTAGGCACTATTTAATCCGGCGCTTTAATATATTTGTTATATATTTAATCTCGACTAACCAATCTTTCAATCATGATATATAGTTACGAACTGTTAATCATAGGTAATTAACTTTGACAAAAATGTTAAAATTAAAATATTGTGCAGAATAGGTTGGTTTACGGTGGCTTGTTCTTTTAATCAACCACTAAACACTTTATTATTATAATCAAGGTTGCGGTCTTGATATAAACATCTGACCATTAATTACTTACATATGTCAGTATAAACTAAGAATTGTATAGTGTAGAAAAGGCAATTATCCAGTAGACCGGTTTCGTCCTTATTGGGAACTCATCAAGTACTGGCCAGAATTTGTTGCGGACAGGATACGTCCCAATAAGGACGAAACCGGTCTTTTTTTTCAGGTTCGTATCCTGTCCGTGGCAAATTCTGGCCAGTACTTGATGAGTTCCCAATGAGGACGAAACCGGTCTACTGGATGAATTGCCTTTTCTACACTATACAGTTCTTAGTTTATACTGACATATGCAAGTAATTAATGGGTCAGGTGTTTATATCAAGACCGCAACCTTGATTATAATACTTGTTATCACCACCCGCGCAACCAATGTTCGTTTAATTCACTAAACACTTTCTTTATAAACACATTTAAGAACAGAAGGCAATCGTCGTGATGTGAAACTCTTATTGCTGTGGGCTTCATTATAATTTTGAAGCAACATTCGGATCTGCAACCTGTATCTAGAACCAGGAAAATGTCATCATAATTACACGTGTATTGCGAACCTTTACTTAAGACACATTCTGATGTTGTGTTTTCAGAATGGCCCAGGAAACTCTCTCTCTGTCAATCAGAATGATAATATGAGCACTATATTGTCACAACTTAGAACCTGGTAACGCCTATTTCTAAATAAGCGGAAGTGTATATTTCTCGTGCATAACAATATTATTTTACGTAGAGTTTGACTTTGGAATGGAGAAGATTGTTCATTTTGGTCTATTGCCTGAACTATAATGTCAAATATTGTCTTCAATGTAAACATTTGAATAACGATATCACATTAGGAGACTATTATCTTATTTTTAACTTTAATATCTTCAATTCTGCTAATAAGTAGTATTAATTGGCAAACGAATAATTTCATATTAGTTTCCACATCGGTTAAAGTACAAGAACAAACCATACAGCCAGTACAGGTTACGGATCATTGACCTTTGACAATGTTGGTCTCGAGGGCAAACCCATTTTGTATGTTTATGGTAGTCCGCGCATTTTTAAAATGGATGATACAAATCGCTTGCATGTATGTGCACCAGCCTTCTCAATTAAACTGGCATCGATAGAGATTTTCATATCATTTCTTAACTTCCGCTCTATTTTGTCTATTTCATCTGATGTACTCACCAAACACAATAAAATTTTGTTATTATTCAAGACATTCCCCATCTTTTGTGCATAATCTAACTTGGCCGTTATAGAAACTTCATTGCCTATATCAGATCATATCATTTTGATGTCTATATTCCTGTTATCTGTAAACGCGTTCAGAAATTGCATTGCAATGCAAGCTGGTCTGGGCATTTAATCGATTAAATTATGAGGCATGTTCAAATTATGCAGCATTAAACTAGTCTTAACACTAAATGCTAGTTGATTCTAAGTCGGATGTCTTTTCAAATTACAATAACATATCTGCCTCAAAATCAATATTCGTTCACCTGGAAAAGCGTTTCCTTAATTTTGGCCAATCGGTCTTGCTTCGATCATTGGCTGACCAATTTCTAACCGTGATAGGCTAAGCACACTTTTACCAATATCACTGAAAAATGTATGTTTTTCATTACTTTGTAGTTTTCCAATATTCTTGTCTTGTCTTTCTTTAAAGGAGCTAGTAAAAACATCAGAAATCGCATTCGTTTAAAACACGGCGTTTAACAAAGAGGCTGTCCAGAACAGAGTTGTTGTGTATTTCCGTTGAATTCTTGCATTCGAACTTTGGAAAACAAACGAAACTTTGGACTTAATGTTTGTTTTAAACAAGACATTGTTTGGCTTACGATATCAAGTGTTTTATCTGATCAGAATAAAATATTGTTACAATTTCTTTTATTACCGAGGCAAACATACAAGGCGCGTGTGCTTACATACATCGTAACAGTTGCAAGAAAATCTTTAACACTGCGAAAAGATGTTTCACTTTTTCTATCTTTACGATAAAAAAATAATAGCTGAAGATTAATGCAGTCCACTAATGAATAAATCAACTAGATATCAGACCAATTATTATTTTTCTGTATGCAAGGGTGTGAAAAGGAGAAATGATGGACTTTATTTAATCCCAATCAATAAAAATACGTTAAATAATTTTAGTTATGTAAAATTTTATTGATTGTTACCAAAATTACACATAAGATTAATAAGATTATTAATTTATTTTTACTTTGCCGTTGATTTTTTAATTGAGAGCAGATGAAAATATGACATAATTTAGGAAATTCAAATTGGTACTCTGCAATTCAATTTGGAAGTATTTATTCAAACTTTTAACTGCAAATAGATATTTATTTAAATTTTTTCTTCTCGTAATTTTGCAGTGTAACAAGACAAACTCACTTAATATAATTATGTTCATTTGGGAAAATGTATCAGTCAATGCACTACAATCTTGTCAAATATGAAATTATACACTAATTATTAATATATTTGTATATAGGTCCAGATTTATAAAACTGAAAAGCCTAGTTACAGTTCTGTGGGTATAAAAATATTTATTGAAAATGCGGATTTGCTGTGTAGAGAATGCCTTTATAATATTTAATTAGATAATGCATGGTATGGATATTGAATTCAGCGTCATTTAAATGAAGAAATTATCAAATAGCAAAAATTTGCTGGCTTCAATTTTAAATAGAAATTCTGCTGCAAAGACGGCCTTCATCAATAAAGTTATACACAAGAAAGTAATAAGTTTCTGCACTTACAACAATGACACAGTGATTTGTTGTTAGATTACTGATTCTGTGAATTTAGCGGAGAGTGACAAATGTACGCAAATTATTATTCTTCTTAAAAAATATTATTTCATCAGCGTTTATCAAATTAATATTTACCTTGGCATTTGGCAACATTATTTACTCTATAATAAAAAATAACTGTCGATTTTACGGACAAATGGTTGATATTACAAGGCATTCTTATGATTGAAATATTTGCATTAGATCGTCTTGCCTTGTGAGAGATGCCCGAATGAAATATATTCTTTATTAAATAGCCGTAACTTCCTAAGGCCTTTATAAACTAGAGTGTTTCAACTTAATTAATGATAGCTATTTTTATAATAAAATACTAAAATGTGAAATATCACAACGAAAGCTTATTGCATCGAAAAATTCTATTTATCATTTTTTATTTATTTATTGTAATAGGTATTGTAATAGGTAGTGAAGAAGACAAGCAAATGTTGACCAACAGTGTTTCGGAAAATATTTTTAAAAAAACCTAATCTTTTATTGAGGAGCTGTAATAATAGGTTGACTTGTCTGTTGCTTTCTGCTGTCATCACATGATATTGCATTTCATTAAATTAAAAGCGATACATTCTTTGACATGTATATTTGATTTTTTTATTGACTATAATAGTTCATTATAAGGAAATTTTCACGATCGCAGATAACGTGGCAAACAAATATTTGGATAATTTTCTACCATCAAGTTCTTTGAAAGTTGGCTATTTTATATTATACAAAACGCTTTTTACACCTATATAAATAAATGAACATTGGGTGCGCTGGCGGTGAAAACATTTAATATAATCAAGGTTGCGATGTACATATAAACATCTGACCAATTAATTACAATTATTTTATAGTTTAAATTATGAATTTTATAGTTTAAAAAAGGTGCGAGTACTATCCGCGGCAAATTTTGGCCAGTACGTGATGAGTTCTCAGTAAGAACGAAACCGGTCTCCTGGATGAATTTTCTTTTCTACATTATATAAATCTTAGTTTATACTGACAAATGTATGTACTTAATGGAATTTTTCACCATTCCGTTATAAATATTGCTGATTGTCAATTATCAAAGAGCAGGGTCATAAAAAACAGTTTGGAACCAACACAAAAACAACCAAATTTTACATTTTCATATTTGCAATAGGAAATGCTGACTCAAATGTAATAAAGATTAGAAAGAGCATGCTGTTTTTAATATAAGAAAATAAAAATTAGACGTTTTCGCTTTAAAATAGAATTGAATACACCATGTATAAAATGTATTATATGAAATTATTGAACGTAAATATTTGGCGTTAAATTAAATATTTCAATTAATTTAAGAAAAGTTCCTAAAATACAGCAAGACCAAACTCTACAGTAAATGTATATGTAATGTCACAACTTTCGCTTACTGAATGATATATTACCTTTTTCGAGAGTAAAGAGATTAATTTGTAAGACTTAATGACGTGGATCAAACATTTAATTATTTGCAGGACTATTTTATAATATATCTTTATATCTTAAAGATTATATATATATATATATATATATATATATATGGCAAAATGTGTTTCAGGAATGGAATGCTTAGCCTAACTTGAGATTATATAGAATCAGAAGGATAATTCAATATCAAAATCTCAAGAGATATAACCTCGATGATAATTGTGTATTATGTTTATCAACGACAGCAAGCGACATTCTTTGAAACCATCATATTATTGATAATTTGATATAAAACTTTACTATCTGCTTCTCGATTATGTCTCACATTACTTAATGTAATATCCAGTTGGTTTTAAGTCTTATTCAGACTTCCATGTAGAAGTAAATAATTAGCGAAAATTTTCTATGTGAGTAAATTTATATATTTAATTAATGCTGATTAGAATGTTATCTAGGTCATCATTAATCTAGCAATACAAAGTAGCCCAAACGTTTTGCAAAAATGCAAGTATTCTGGATCTTTTCACTATGGATATTTAACCTTTTATATGTCTTCGACTGAACAAAACTATGTACATTGTTAACTTGAGTAAAATATTTGAACATAAATTATATTTTTGATGCCTAAACTTAATGTTATAAGAAAACAAATTTTAAAGAAGCGCGATATCATTGCCATCGATCTTATGTTGAATCAATTTAAAGCCATTACCTGTCGATTCATACGATCTCTAAAACATAATTTACACCACCATAAATCACATTATAACCTAGGTAAAGCGCTACAAATTTTATCCAATCAGTTTTAAGAGAGCCAAATCTTTTACAAACATGAAACGTCTAATAAAAGTGAAATTTAGGATTGAGATACCACGGGAAACATACTTATTTCAATTCTAAATCGTTCTAAGTATGAAAATCCATTTTCCCAAATAGAAGAATCCAGAGATTAGTTGTATAACTAAATTCGGTTATGTTTCAGTTCCAATTTATCAAATCCGTTTTTGTCATATATAAATGAAATTGCTACCATAGAGTTAGGTCACAAACCTGATAAACATTAATTGAATTGGGTCATATGATTCCAAAAAATGATATCCAATTTTAAATTGGACAAGACCAACCAATCACTCAGAAAGCAAAAGTTGACGTTTCGTATAGAAGGCTATTTTGCTGAGTAGCGGTTCGATTGAACTGCGCTGATTTACGTTTCTAGTTTATTAACAATCCATTTAAAAATAAAAAATGAAGCGTATCCTTAAAATCTCTAGTGTATTGTAATTATCGGTATGTGGAAAAACTCAATAATCTAAAAAAATTGTTGCTAGTAGAAATAACTTGAATTCTGAGAAGGGATATGGAGCGCGCAACTCATATTCGATACTGGACTCATTTTAAAACTAGTAAACAAATATTTTTTCTATGCTGATACTTTGTGAGCTGAATAACTTTCGTTTTTCGTCTGGTAAAATTTATGGTCAGATCAAAAACAGTTTCGAAGACATAGGGAAATTTGCTTATGACCGTATGTTATAAAATTGACAAGAGTAGAAAAATAGAGCGATTATAAGTATAGCAATAGCCAACTTTGAGACTGAGAACGCTACAAGTGTCCTATCTAGGGCTGACAAGAATGCAGCAAAATATCCTCGCAGATGTGCACGAATTAAGATGAAGCAGTCAGCACAATGATGGAAACAGGCTTAGAGCCGCAGAGGTAATTATAAAATAATAAATATTTGCATTTGTGTACTAAATAGACGCGTATTATACGATCAATCTTCTGCAAATAAATGATTAAAAATAAAGCATTTGTGTAGAGTTTAAACATAACTTACAGCGGATTGGAAAACTTAGTAGGAGAACTGTCTGTACAAATGAAAAACTTTGACGGCAGAGTTGGGAACAATTAAGTCTCGTCTGGAAGACAAACTTTTAAAAAAATCTGAGGCAATGCGCATAAATAACCGAACCAATGTAGGCGAAGTCAACTGTTAGTTACAATCTTTGTTGCGGAGAAAAACAAGACGTAAAACTTTCAATTTTATATTCTGCAAGTAGCAACAAATTTGTTGAAAATAGACCTGGATGATATGCCAAAAGGTATCATCAAGTGTAAAAATGACTTTCGGTTTATTACCTGGTTATTTCAAGTCTAAATTACACTTTATATCCGTTTTACATAAATTAAACTACGTACCATAACGACTTAGTTGACATATATTATAACAGCTCTTTTATCTTAAGTTGTAGTTTTTCAAAAACATTAATGAAATATTATGTGTAAACATTTCGTGTGTCTTCTTTGGTACCTATTACCGCATTAGATTTCAATAAATATATAACGAATAATAAATAAAAATTTAGATTAGTTTTGCAATAGGAAATTTCATAGTTTCTTATTTAACCATAATACTAGCTTTCCTTAATTAGGGTTCAAACATTTAAGGTTCGAGATAACTTATAAAGTTAACGCTGCTCTACATGTAATATATTTCCTTCGAGCATTTCTCACAAGTCAAGATGATTTAACGCAAATACTTCCGTCCTTAGAATGCTATCTCAAATTATCCATATCATCTTTCTTTATTTTTGTGAGATATTTGCCCTGAAAATGAAGGTATCTCCGGAAGAATCGGGAATAAACAAGGAAGGAGTTGATGTTAATGTAAATTATATATTAAATTAAAACTACTTCATATTTTTTTTAAATAATTAAATGACCATTGGTTTGCGAGGGGCGAGATAACAATTACTTTAATCGAATTTGCGATATTGATATAAACACCTGAAACATTAGGTATATATCTTTTTCAGTAAAAATTAAGTATTGTATATTGAAGAATCAGCAATTAAAAAAGTAAACCAATTTAGTCCGAATTAAAAACTCATCAAGTACTACCAACGGCAAATTCTGGACATTACGCGATGAATTCCCAATGAGGGCGAAACCGGTCTACTGAATAAATTGCCTTTTCCACACTATACAATATTTAGCTTATAATGTAAAATGTATTTACTGCATATTTGATTTTAATGGCTGACACATTAGCTATCTTTACAATTATATTTCCACTCTGTCTATTGAAGAATATTGTGGTGTTTGAATGCCGAGATAAATAATAAGCGCATGAACGCTGAGGCAATAAGCATTTTTTAGTTTGACAATTATTTGCGTAAATTTGTCATGCTTTGCTAAAAATACAGAATTCAATAATTTTGCAACAAAGTGCCGTGTATCTTTCTCCAATTCAATGTTATAAGCGGAGTACATTATTCATTTTTATTTATTTCGTTGTTTTTAAACTCAATTACCGCCGCTGAATTTCTATATAAAATTGAAACCAGCAGTGTTTCAATATCTGATAATTTATTCTTTAAAATGAATTCACATTCAACATACATGCCATGCCTAGATAGTTTGGAATAATTTGGACAACTATATAAAGGAAGTTTTTTATCTAGCAAATCCGCAATTTCATTAAATTTTTATAATATCACAGTAACTATTTGTTATATGTTCGATGTTTACCGCTAAATATGATAACAAATGTCGATATAGGCCAGAGTGTATGGATGTGCTGGAGTAACAGGTGTTCAGAAATAGTTTTAATTCTCAATTTCAGTGAAATTTAGCATATATTGAAATACATTGCTTTAAATCATGTTTGCGAGCTTGAAGTACACACCAATCCCATAGTATTTAACCAGTCGTCAAACAATATAACAAAACTACCGCCAGCCGCAATGCACTGACGCGTTTCGACCTTCCATGATCATCATCAGAGTACGACGGCAAACTGACTAGCGAGGATCAAACCGCATTGAATATATATGGAAATAAAATTTAGATATGCGGCTTTCACCTCTAGCAGTCTCGCATACATTGAACTTGACTGGAAATGTCGGCTGCACAATTTCTATTCAGTCACGAACATTAACTGTTTGCAGCTTTCGCCACATATACATATATAGACAATACAATTTAACAGTAATTGATTTCGCGGGGGGTGGTGCTAACAATGCTTTAAATCAAGTGTGCGAGCTTGAAGTAAATACCAATCCCATAGTATTTAACCAGTCGTCGAACAATATAACAAAACTACCGCTAGCATTGTTACCACCACCCGCGCAATCAATTATTGTTAAATTGTATTGCCTATATATGTATATGTGGCGGAAGCTGCAAACAGTTAATGTTCGTGACTGCATAGAAATTTTGCGGCCGACATTTCCAGTCAAGTTCAATGTATGCGAGACTGCTAGAGGTGAGAGCCGCATATCTAAATTTGATTTCCATATACATTCAATGCGGTTTGATCCTCGATAGTCAGTTTGCCGTCGTACTCTGATGATGATCATGGAAGGTCGAAACGCGTCAGTGCGTTGCGGCTGGCGGTACTTTTGTTATATTGTTCGACGACTGGTTAAATACTATGGGATTGGTGTTTTACTTCAAGCTCGCAAACTTGATTTAAAGCATTGTTACCACCACCCGCGCAATCAATTATTGTTAAATTATAATACATTGTTTTGGTACCATGTACCGACTCGAAAACTATATTGTTGATAACATGTAACTTTTTGGCAACCATAGAGTTATTATCTGATACTGTAACAAAATCCTTAGCTTTGTTACCTTTAATAGGCTTGTTATATATAATATATATAGTGAGTTGGCTGTAAAGTTGCATTGTCTAAGACTATCTATAAAATAAGCTTCACTACTGCAGGTTTATACATTCGTCTTGGAGATGGCAACGTCTTATTTTCCCTCATTATTCACCAAAACATATAGTTGGTAAATGGGTAATACCGGTTCCTACTGATTTTTTGCGAGTAAGCATGAGATTATACCTTCCGTTCACGCTGTCTTCAGACTATTCTTATAGTCATACTTAAACCTATTTGTTACTAGGCGCTCAACATATAATACACAATTACGCACAGATCTGTTAGTCTACTTGATTATGTCATCAATGCCAATATCGAATGAATCCCTGTCTCTAGGCTTGTACGTGTTATAACTTTGTACCTTTATATTATTATATTATGAATTAGTGCATACCCTTATATATAATTCGATCGATGTGAATTGACCGATACATTTTTACTAAATGGTCAAAATTATATTATTAGAGTTTCTATTACTGCACTAAAACTATGCGAAGTAAATTTTTAGATAAATATAAATAGAAAAATGGAGGTTTGCAAAAAAACATTTCAAATTTAAACAAATTGGTATCCAGTATAATTTAAAAAGTTATGTATTTGGTAAATTACGTCAAATTTACATATTCTGCCAGTGAAGCTCAAACGTTAAAAAAAATTAATTATTTAACTTTTTCATTTTTACTGAAGTATTGGTAATGATAAATAAGATTTTATTTAACTATATATAATAAAAGTTTCTTATTGAAAAATATCGTACATTCCAATACTACTACTGGACATTCATTTTCATACAGTAAATAAATAGTTCTAGTAAATTTCTTAATTAATGGACTACATTACTCGTGGTTTACTATTTTTTATCGGTGTGTTGTTAGGGAAGAGTAATAAACCCATGCATTGTTAAAATAGAGCAAATGTGAAACATCTATTCGAATTCTAATTGATATTTTGTATCGTTTGCTGAGTGTATATTTTCCTTTGCTTAGTAAGATAAAATACGAAAATACAAGAAAATTTTATTTTGGCTAGCAAAAGCAGTTGAATTCCAAAACCAAGCAATTTTTTGTTAACGCAAAAGTTATGTCTGAAACGTCATCATTTTAAGAATTTCAAATCCAATTATTCAAAGGAACTACAGAGTAACTATGCGAATGTTTTATTGTGGTTCTTAATTGCTTTGTTAACTACGACTTTGACTTAAAATACAAATATAAAAAACATGGTATAAAATAAATTTTGTTTAATTTTTATTTTAGGAATATTACTTAAGCACAATCTACTTTCTTGAAATGTAGTAGTTCTATTATCTAGCATGTCGCAATGTGAGAAATATTATTCTTTGAAACCAAATATAGATAAAGAAACATGTCTTTCCTATATTTTTTCTTTGTATCTAGAAACTAAATTATATGTATTTTGAAATTTATACGGAACAGAAGTTTGTAAAAGTGTGTGTGTGCGTGTATTTTTGTGTGTGTGTGTGTGAAATCAGAAGAAGTTTGTGCATTTAAACACATCGCTTCCAAGTCAAGCTCGACGACCTTGAATGATTCTTTTATGTTTTTCATTAACTAACTGAGATTCATCTAAATCAAATGGCTCTTCTGCTATTTTGCTTTTTCAAGTACTTGAAGATAATTAAAAAATCAAAATATTTCCCTAAAATGTCAAAAGTTACTTTTTCATAATCATTGGTAAACTCATTATTAATTATAATATAGTTCATGTACCAAAGTAGCACATAAGTCAAATTAACTCATATGAAAATGTTTAATAATTAGCTAAATGATTAATATTTTGTCAGAGCAACACAAAATATTCATTTTGTTCAGCGGCAAATTTTAAAAGGTTTTCTGCGAATGTTTTTTGAATTACTTTTTCATCGAATTTTCTACTCTAAAATATTTTTTGTATACAAAGTAATAAGCACAAAAATATCAGTATCGATTCAAATACCTTGCTTGAAATATTTTAAAGAAATCAGATCCAATAGTCAGTTTGGTAAACACATCCATAGAAAGCTAATGCTAACTTTTTTTAATTTATTACAACAAAATTTACCAGGACTTGTGAGTCTGTGATACAATTTCGTAAAATGACAGTTATCGAAAATGAAAAATGAGGAGACATTTAATTTGTTTTATATAGCCTGATTTATCGTGGTTAATAACATATTACTTTCACATAAATTACGATGTGATTCACACAGCAAATGAAACAACAAATAAACAAAACAATATCGGATTTCGTAAGATTTATAAATCAAAATGAAATCAGACTTTATAATTCTCTACTAATTGGCTTTAAATTCGTGTATCTGTTGATACTGTAAATCACATTGCCTACTCAACAAAAAGTAATTTGTATCTCCTGGATCTCAGGGTCTCGTGGCAGAAACATAGCAATACATCATTTATCGTCCGATGTGCTCGCTCACCGTTATGTTTTTTTGCTGGTGGTAAGTGACTACGCGGGAATATATTTTTCAATGTCCTTGCACCACTTCTCTCAACTCGAAATTTGAACCCTGGTCGGTAAAAATGAATCGTGGTGCACCAAGTCGACCTAGCTATCGTTATTATAAACACTTTATTATTTTTTTTAATTAGTGGTACAAACACGACCCATTGGTTAAACTAACTGACCATAGATTATACATAGGCTTTCCCGCCACGAGATACCGACAGTGGACCTACCAGGTTAATATGTATTAATTGGTTACATCTATTTGTGGTGTGCAATGCTGACAATAGATATGATTTTCTTTCGACATGCCAGACCAATACAATTGCGACTGAAATGTCTCATTGGGGTGCCCGGCGCCGGGATGTCCCAACGTTTCATGTTCGTATAAACTCAAGCACAAAAATGGCACTGTTTGTCCTTCTTTTTTTTTACTAATAGGCCGTTTTGCAGGCTCAACGTTTAATTTGGTGCGGACATCGCTGAAGTGCTAAAAATTACTGAATATTTCCTGTCATGTTGCATCATTTCCCTGTTCTTCAGAGACTTTGATAAGTGGCGAAACTCGCACAGCGGAAATTCTGCGGACCGCATCGTCTGTCGAATTTTTAATACCGGCTTCATGATAAATTATTTCATCGTATTCCGCGATCTTTTCAATGGCACCATGTACCTGCATTTTCTCAATACTCAATGATCGCCAATATACTAATGCTTTTTGATGGGTAAATACTTCTATTTGTCCAACGATGACAAAATATCTAAATTTGCGAAGTGACCATAGTTCGGCCAGTAATTCATTTTCTTTGACGGTAAATATTTGCTCAGCCTTAGTGAGTGTGCGATTTATATATTTCGCCGGACGTCCATCCTCTTGTAACACTGCTCCTATGCCAATATATGACTTTTATGAAACATCAACCACCGGTTGGCGCGAACCATCCTTTTTCGTATCATAGACCAAGGAAGCTCGAAAAAGAGATGAGGATGGTTCAAGAAAGCCGGCCTCTAACATATGTTGTGTCGCTGTTACTAGTTTCTTTGACGGAGCACCATATACTTTTGGTGGGTGGCTACATTCATTTAGTTCCAGCCCTAGTTTAAAGCGATCGACCGTTGGCGCTGGACATTTTCGGCAACCACGGAGTTTGGATATAGTGTTTTATTGGCTTTGAAACTCTTTCCTACATCCGGGCTTTCAGTTGGTCTCCTCCCGCCCCTTAAGCTTGCATATGGATTTTATTCAATTCGTGCCTTTTGGCCTTTAGAGGCATATACGTTTATTTTGACAATCGATCAACTTTACACATTTTCTAATAAAATCAAATCCCAATAGAGACGTTTAAGTAGTCGCTTCAACAAGAAGCGTATAGTAGATATATTTATTTTTTTTATAATTTTGTGTCCCATTTGCCCGCAGCCACCATCGACGCCCGATACCTGAAACAAATTTTCTCTCACCGGACTTATGTTTTTAAAAGCCAAGTCATTGGTAATTACGGCACATCAGCTCCCGAATCTAATTGCACTATTACTGGTTGTTATTTGAAGAATTCTATAAATTTAACTTTAATTAAAATTATTACGTGTGGCAACATTTTCCAAACATACTTTTCTTCGAAGACCACCTGATTCAGAACAATTTTTAGCATGATGCCGAATGTCATCATTGGTGAGATTGTAGACCCTAACCAAAGACAGCATGAACGGAAAGTATAATCTTATTTACATTCTTTTGTGGTTACTGGCGACTCATCAGAATAAGCCAGTATTACGCCCTTTAACCAATAGATATTTGGGTGAGGAATGTCCTATTATCCCACATTTCTCACCCAAATATATATTGGTTAAAGGGCGTAATACTGGCTCCTACTTATGCGTCGCCGGTAACCACGAAACGAATGTGTATGAGATTACATTTTCCGTTCATGCTGTCTTTCTCTAAGGTGGCACATTCCACTTCATTTCACTATTACATTTCTTGTGTTTTCAAAGAAACGTTACACAGAAATAATGCAAAATAAATGCCGAATCGTGTATCCAATTGATTATCAATTTGGTAGCAACTTTTCATAATTATCAAGCTAATATAAATTTAATTCCTGTTAGTTCTCCTGCAAGAATAAATAATTATAGTGTATCAATCGACTGTTAGTAACAGAAAAACGTGATTCACTATTTGCATCAGCTAATAAGCAAATGAATTACTTCTTCATCTGTACATTACTTAAAAATCAATATTAATACATTATGATTTCTGCATGCCACTTATATTTGACAGAGTAACCTTGTTTGAATCTGCATTTACAAATGCATTTCAGGTACTTTACCTTAATTATACGGCTTCATGTACTTTGTCTCATCAACTAAATGTCGTTTCATAATTTACGGTTATCACTTATTTAAAAAACGCAAAACTTAAGTGCAGTAATTTTGTTAATTTTTAAAAAAAAATTCTGTAGGAACTAATCCTTTACATCTCTCTCGTTTTTAGTAATGAACGTAAACAATAAATATTTTCCAGATAATACAGCTACGATATAAATGCTGGCACCTGCATCAGATGTGTTTCATTTTACGCTTATTCGTACAGATATTTATGTACCACCCTTGTGTGGTATTTAAAATGTTGATCACCGATTTGGATTACATGACAAAAATGACAACATAATGGATGTAGCATGAACGCGCACAGAACGTCATTCGAAATAAAATGAATATTCCATTTGCTGTTGACGATTTTGTAATTTCAGTTCAATAAACCTTCTTTTAGTGCTACAATTTCATTTGGTTCTTAAATTATTAACAATATAGTTTGCACAATTGATTTACTGAAATTTGGTCGATAATAAAATCTAGCGCCTGGTACTGAATGAAGTCAAAAATTAAAACACTTACAAAGATGCACATACACAAAAAGTGACTGACAGATGGGCATCAGGCACGTGCAAGAAGCACATGAGAATCATATTTGATTTATTGTCAAACATATTTATGAATGTATGGTTCGGCCTAATCAATTATGGCGCTACCCTCTGAAATATAATTCTGTTTTAAGAAGCGATTTTACTATAACTAGGCCGGATTTCAGCATTTCTTGGCAAAGTGAGTGGTGAAAATTTTAATCTTTGTTAAATCATTCTATTGTTTCAGCTAGCTGCACAAAAAAGAAAAAATACTGTCAGCTGTATTACATATGGCTTTATGTTCTATCGCTATCACTCAGATTACACGATGGAACATTTACAATTTGTCAGTTTACAGTAGTGAACTGATAATGGCATGGGTAGATTAAAACCCAGCTAACGTGAAGCTGGCTGAAATTTTGCTGTTTTGTGCTGCGCCAAAATCTGACTATTGTAAATTACTTTATAATAAATAGGCAAGTATATGCATAATATTGAGGAGGATAATTATGACAATCTAGTAATACAAATGCTTAGGAAAGTGAGGATACCAAACATGGCAAATATATTATAATAAAAATCCTAATAATAAATTCCATGACAATCCTGGTGATTATAGTTTGGATGAACAATATTTTCGATATTAATGAAAATTGGGTCTTAAATCTAAGACTGTTGTATAAAATCGCCTTGTGTGGTTCACATACAATTAATTAAACAAATCGCGAAAACACATAATAAAATAGATGCTATATTTTAATGGTCTTACGTGCGGTTTTTGTTAAAACGTTTTAATACGTAAAAAATACCTGTTGCATATATGTGTAGATGCTAGTCTTCAAAACAATACATATATTAAATTTATGTGTGAAAGGAAAAATTCCACTCTAATCCACATAAAACATTGACTATATGTGGAATTGTACTTGCGGCCACCATATTTAGACAGATGCAGTAGAGGATTGAAATAACGCTTGTCGTAACAGAAACAAATACGGTTTGTGCGTGTAAGTCTATAGTTAAATATAATTTACTCGGTGACATATGCAATAAGACAACCTAATGTGTATCTTTATCAATTAGGTCTAGGTATGTGAGTAGGCATCTTTACGTGAAAGCTATCGCAGTTTTCTAAGGATTACGCTTATATAAACATTTATTTCTTGATATAAACACCTGACCCATTAAGTACATACATTTTTCAGTATAAACTAAGAGGCCTTAGTTTATGGTAGCCAATGTATGTAATTAATGTGTCAGGTTATTATATCAACATCGCAAGCTTGATTATAAGAGTTGGAATCAACGCTCGCGCAACCAATAGTCGTTTATTTAGTTCGTGCCTTGATATCACCTTGGGTTTATCTAAGCCCCAAATAAAACTTTGCTGAGTTCTTTTAAATCGTTCTGGATCGATATAAAATACGTGTACATTTTTTGTGAACTGATTTTTCTTTAAACAAAATGAATTTCTTTCTTCTATTTCGCCGGCCAATCATTTGATAAGATTAAACGAAGGCACTAATCTACCTATATGAACGTTATAAATAGATTCAAATCAGTTGTTAAATGCTTTGTGTATTTGAAGACTATATATTATCGATCTATACTTTTATTTACACAAAAACTTTATAATCGATTTTGGATTAGGCCCAAGTATATGGATTTCATAATGTGGCATTTGTTCAGAATATTGATTATTTGCATTGTCGGTGATATTTAGTCCATCTCCCAAATCATCGTGCTGGTACAAATTGACGAAGGCGTTATATAAAACTGATTCCACCACAGTTTTAATATCTTCACACATAGACAAATTCATCGTCCAACTGCCCAAAACTTCCTCGCCAAACATGTGGTAAATTTGGCGCGAAGTGCTGGTTCCTACCAATAAGTAGCTGGCCAGAACAAAATTTGTAAAATAAAACTGTGAGCACATAATAAACGTGATTTGACAGTTGGGTGGGTGTAAATAGTGATAGAATTTTGGTTTAAATCAATGCACAATTTTTAATTATTTTAGAGGTAAATGTGCTCGGTAATAAAATGATTTTTGACGAATTAACACAAATTGAAATAAAAATATTTCTCTATTATTCATTAGAATTTTTCCTCTCGTGAATTATTGATATTCGCAAAAGTTCAATTAGCAGACAATCTGAAGGATTTCAAATAAATAACTGTAGTTGGCCGATATCAAATGACCAAACAGAAATAATGATGTTTTATTCAAACAAAATTAAATAAATTCGTAAAATAAAGCTTGCGAGCTTTAGATAAACACCAATCCTATTGTATTTAATCAATCTGAAAGCATAGCATAACTACAATCAATCACAGTGGCTGGCGTGTATGAACATTCAAGAAATATAATTAGAGCAAGACGGTAAGGTATGATAAGTCAGATATGCTTTATTCATTACTAAATTACTGTCACTCTCCAATGATGATCTTATCAGGTCGAAACGTGTCAGTTCGTTTGATTTATAGCGGTTTTGTTATATTTTGCGAGTGTTTAGATAAAATTCTATTTCAGTTTACTTTTTAAACATTGGTGGAACCAGCTATTGTTTGACTGTATAACTTTCTTTATTCAAGTTCTTTTCTTTCTAAAACAAACAAATCAGAATTCGTAAGAGGAATGATTTATGACAACTTATAATCTGTGGAACTTTTTAAAAACGTGTATATGGTACTTCAGCAGATCTATGTGCCTTAACCTTAGCAAAGTTAAGCTTCTAGGCAAGGCAACGCAAAGCGTATTGTTTATCTATTAATAAATTACGTATCAAGTATGCTTGCTCTACTCTTCTAACTTTGAGCATATTGTCAAATCCTAAATTCGTTAATTTGTCAATAAATATTTAATTTTACACAATTTCATAATGCTAACAAGATAAAATTTGATGTCTGTAAAGTTTAACTTCATTCATATGATCAGACGTTAGGTCGTCCTATATAAATCACCTTTAATGGCAGGATAATTGTAAAAAACTTGATACTTTGCGTATCAGTTATAATTGAAGAATCCAACCTTCGCAAAGTTACGCTATTGAAGCAAAATTTATATCCACGAAGAAAATGTAATTCCATAAGAAAGGAAGAACAGATAAGTCTCAATATGACACTTAACTCCATGAAAAAAAATAAAATGCAGATCCGTTGGGAATATGCAAAAAAGCATCAAAATTATTTTCTGCTTATTAAAACTTATTTAACTACAAAACAATGATGTGGGTGTTTAAAACATGCATTTATTGGAATGAAAAACCAGGTTCTATATAAATTTGTGTCAAAAGACTTAAACAATTTGGATTGAAAACAAACATTACACGTATGACGAAATTGTAAACAAGAACAAACGAAAGCCAAAGCACAAAAATGAAGGATACAAAAAATGAAAAAAGAATAAATAATATATTTATAAAGAAATAAATTTAAAATTCGATTCTGTATTGCTTTCGGTCTGCCTGAGTTAAATCCTCAATAAACTACTTAAAATGCTATTATAGACAAGAGAGAATATTGTTGTCAGAAACGAAAAGCAAAACTTTAGCGACGTCAGTTAACTTTCATCGAAAGACTCAAGGTGCATTAGCAATGTAGCCAGAGCAATCAAGAGATATAAACATTGGAAAATTGGAATACGAATATATTTTTAAAATAGAAATGTAATCTTCATTTAAACCTACATAACTATTTATAAATTTATTTGAAAAAATATATATAAATTGCAAAAGTATATATATATATATATATACATATGCATATATATATATATATATATATATATATATATATATATAAATGTTTAAGCTAAGTAAAGGGGCCTTGATGCGGCAATTCTATATAGTATTGTAAGTATCCAAAAAGGACGAAAATGTCTATTCAATGAATCCTATGTGCCAGCTTATGCTATGATTAGTCTATACAGGGAAAACACACTCACACACAACGTATCTATACATATATATATATATATATATATATATATATATATATATATATATAACAACAGATACCTGGCTTATATATTCAAAAGATTCATCAACATCAAAATTCTAATCGACTTGTCGCGATTAAAAAAAATTCAACAGCAATTTATTGGTATCCAGGCTAGACCAAAAATGACCTCGACCAGACTCAACAAACATTCAATCGGATTGGAAACAAACTGAAAAGGAAAGAACAGATGCACATACGATAACAGAAATTTCTAAACAATATGAGCGTTCAACACTGCAATACGCACTTGTGCCGCTACCAAGTGAAGCAAACATATTTGCGCAAAAAGGTGTAACGAAAGGCTACACTCGGAAAAATTACACTCGTACACTTAACAGCCAACAATGCGAACAGATGGTTAATTCTCAAGCCATCAATACAATAATGACCAGATCTCAGACATCACTTTGGCATACAGCCAAAACAAGAAATAGAAGTAAAACCGAGTCAGATTTGTTGCCACCCACATGATCAAATGCAAACCCAGAATGTATATAAATGAAAGAATATATATATATATATATATATATATATATATATACTCTCTCTATGTGTGTGTGTGTCCGTGTGTGTTGTGAATAAAATATAAGAGCAGTCAAATTTAAAAATCGTTTAATATCATATACGCAATCCAATTTCGTTTAATTAATAGTACCGAAGTATGAATAGAGAAGTTTTTTAACCAGCAATATAATTTAAATCATACTTAATAATAAACAAGCCTGAGCACGATAAATATTAACAGAATAATTAAACGAACACTGGTTGCGCGGGTGGTGATAACAATTAATATAATCAAGGTTGCGGTCTTGATATAAACACCTGACCCATTAATTATTTACATATGTCAGTATAAACTAAGAATTGTATAGTGTAGAAAAGGCAATTCATCCAGTAGACCGGTTTCGTCCTTATTGGAAACTCATCACGTACTGGCCAGAATTTGCCGCGGACAGAGCTCGACATATGTAAGTAATTAATGGGTCAGGTGCTTATATAAAGATCGCAACCTTGATTATAGTAATTTTTGTCACCGCCCGTGCAACCAATATTCACTTCAATACCACTTCTCCATGTAGTGTGGTGTCTGTTCAGTAATGACAGATTGGGGATGGCTAGTTGGAACTTTGGTTCTAAATGGATGTCATATGAGCTCCACCTAAAAGAAAAAAGACTAACCAAGTTAAATTAGTTAGTATATAACTGAAAATTGTGTGTAGTGTGCGGCAGGGTGGCTCAGTGGTTAGAGCACCAGATTCCGAAGCAGACGTGCCAGGTTCGAGCCCTGTCCACGGCAAATTCTGGCCAGTACATGATGAGTTCCCAAAAAGGACGAAACCGGTCTACTGGATGAATTGCCTTTTCTACACTATACAATTCTTAGTTTATACTGAAATATGTAAGTAATTAATGGGTCAGGTGTTTATATCAAGACCGCAACCTTGATTATAATAAATAAAATGAATGACAGGAATAAAACCGAAATGAAGATTTCAAGGTTTGATTGGCATAAATTCGGCAGTCACATCTGGCTTATTATATTTTGTACCTTAAAGCTAACTATTAGGTGTTTTATAGGTTTCTATTTAAACATTTCAGAATATTTTATGTATGCATAATTAGTTACGTGGTTACATGTTCATTTTGTGAGAAATATGTTTTCTCATAATTTATCGGGTATAATGTTTGTTGAAACTTTGAATTCAAATGTTAGTAATAAATTCGGTGCTTAGATTATGCGTATTTTAATACACAAATAAACAATTAATTTTGCAAATATGATTTAAAATATGATCAATGTTGTACATGTTTATTTTTTCATGCATAGGGTTACACTTTAAATAAATAGCGAGAATTTTAGTCTAACACTTGATGGGTTACAATGTATAATAAACAATAATATCAAATCATTTCTGTAATAGTTAGATTCTAAAATGATAGATTGATAAAAATTTTAATAGTTTGGTATGTAGAATTTTCCATTTATAACACAAAATGCTACATGTTTCGTTAATCAAAACTGGTTCATTTAGCAGAACCGAAGGACAAAATAGGGATGATTATTGTAAACGTTTCAACAAGTTTATGAAGCATAAGAAATCTTTATTCTGGAAATGTTAAATGAAGTTCACGCGTAGAATAATTATGCTCATCATATCTGGGTAGATAAGCGGAAGCCCACACCCGCAAATGAGCCTGAAACTGAGACCAGAGTCTCAAAAGCTCCTTTATGTACACTGCAGAATAGTTAATATCACCGTGAACGGATTGACCGAAACTAAACCTGCACTTACTTTAGGCATTCAATTGGAAACCGAATCGCATCTGATGTATCGATGTTCCGTCCATAGATGTCACGAAACAGTGCTCACATATATTTGACACAGTGGTATTAATGTGTAAAATGGCATGCGATCCTACACTCTTTATAGTAAAGCAGAACACGCCATTATACACACGATGAACATCCAGTTTGGTAATCTGATCCAGGTTTTCTACTTTAGCTAATTGATTGTATAAACTTTGACTTCTAAAATCTGTGGACTCCATCTTCGCGAACTGATCTGTTTTCCTATGGTAACGATCTACTCAAGCGCAATGTTCACATTTCTTATCTCCAATGAATTTGTATGGCTTCAAGCATTCAACATTTTTCCTCTGTCGAGTCTACTACAGTGTAAATGGTGACCTATACCAGTCCTAATGCAAGAGAGAGATATAGCCAGTTTAGGGTAACTTATTTCCATCCATTAACGTGGTAAATCTTTTACTTGACTGACGGGATATATCATCTCGTTTGGTCAATGCTAGGCTTTGCATAAGCCCCTTGGCTCTAGGAATTGTAAACGTTTGCACAGTAACAATAAGTCATTCCTCAAAATGCTAATCCATTTGAAGTCTGGCATGGAGCGCTGTCAGAAATCCCAGGGATAGACGTTTAATTTATCTTTAAACTATACCAAAGCTTGAATGAAGATTGTTTTTGCGAACCTGGATTAATTGAAATTACCTGATCTGCGTTTTGACTAACGCAGCTTTCATTGTTCCAGTAGTTTTCTTTTTTCAATATATTTCGGCTAAACTTATCGATAGCCTTCATCAGTTGCAATATACCTCACAAGTTTAACAAACGAAACTAATGAAGCAAGCGCGTTATTTCCTCTAGCCATAATATTTATACTTCAGACTGACCTTTCATTAGATATTCGCGTGTCACATGTGTGTGTGCATTTTCATAACTGTTATTTTCATCTAACTAATTGAGACTAGAGTGGCTGAATAATAATTTATCAATTGCATGCGTTAACTATTCGTTTTATACACTCAATGTAAAATGACGTAACTGAGATTGCCCTCACACTTTCTGGTGGGGGAGACCAATAATTCAGAAACACTCGTCATAAAAACATGCCATGAGTGATAAAACTAGAAGTCCGAAAGACCAATGCACATGTTAAATTTCAATTCAAACCACTTGGGTTGCATAATTAAACGAACATTGGTTGCGCGGGTGGTGAAAACAATTATTATAATCAAGGTTGCGGTCTTCATATAAACACCTGACCCATTAATTACTTACATATGTCAGTATAAACAAAGAATTGTATAGTGCAGAAAAGACAATTCATCCAGTAGACCGGTTTCGTCCTTATTGGGAACTCATCATGTACTGGCCAGACTAGTTAATAACAGTTATTTTCATATAATTAAAAAGACGCGCGCCACGCATGTGCATATGTATGTGTATACATAACTTTTAAAAATCCGTTAAAATATAAATGATACACATGTACGTACATCTAAATGGAACTGCAGACAA
>JAQBSW010003684.1:0-55000 GCA_029291075.1 Eudiplozoon nipponicum
TCCTTCTGATCATATTAGAACTAATTTGTTACTAGGTGTGCAAAACCTAATATAAAATTGCATATATAATTATTCTCCACCACAAACAAAATCTGACATTGGTATCGGTTTTATCCTTTTTTATTTAAAAAAAATGTTTGCTAATAGTCGCGCCTGTGTCATTTTGTCTATCTAGGTTACTAGGTTCGCAAATGCTAATACATAATTAGATCATACACTTTTGAAAGAAAATTTACCGCAAAAGAATGTGATGCTTATTGTTGTTTCAAATTTTGTACCCGCATAAATAACAAAAAGGCAGCTGAAGTTGGAATGTCTCTTATTGAGCCTTTGAGTTAGAAAATTCTTGTTTTGTTTGTTATAAATTCCATTTCTCTCCATTTTCGGGCTTCAGATCCACTCCCATTCAATATCTATATTTGTCGCTAAGAAAAGTTTATTCCTCTTCCTCAAAGACACTCAATAGAAATTGTCTTGTTTCGATTACCGCCTCCGATAAGGCTCTCGGCACTGTTTAAAATTACGTATTTGAAACTCATCCCACCCTGAGCTTAATATAATTGAACTAATTTGTTACTAGGTTTGCAATACCTAATACATAAATGCATATATATTAGTTCTCTGTCACAAACAGTATCTAACAGTATATAATCTTACTGATGGAGATATTTAAACTATTCTGGCCTAAATCATGAGTTTTCAGATGAAATAAATAAAACGAGTTCCGAGTTAACTCAAAGTAGAATGCTTAAATAAATTGTTAATAATTGCTGTCCTGCTAAATAAATAAAGTTAGGAAAGGATATAAACTACTCACAAATAAGTAAATAGCAATTAAAATAAACTTCAAATAAACAATTACATATGGCTAGGCACACAATATAAAGATTTATCCTAATCGTTAAGTCCTAGTAGCATTAAGTACATCATTAAAATAGGCCACAAAAGAAGTCCACATTTATTGAGCGTTGTACAAGACATGTCTGATTAACATGCCGTATTAATAAAATGTTTCATTAAAAATGGGCAGAATTTGAATTTAGACACATCCTACTCTCAAGACGTTCAATGTTTCTGAGCAAAAAATAAAATTTTGACACCAATGAAGTTGCATCACCAATTCTTTGTAAATCAGAGACTAAAATACGTTAAAGGCCATTAATCACATCCTCATCAGCAGTGACCTTACCAACTGCTGTACAATATGCACGAGAACGAAATTTTAGCGTTTCAATACTGTCATATTTTTCTCAATACATCAGTAAGCCATTCAGTTAAAAAATTATCAGGAAAAAACAGTTTCGGAGGGCAAAAACAGGAAATCAGCTTGCGTAAAAATTAAAAAATTTTCACGTGGAGCGTTTCCTACATACGTAAATTTTAACGGATAAATTAATAATAATTTATTGTTGCGAACAAACGCACATTTACAAGATGTTTCACGCAGTGCAGTTTTACAAAAGCGACACCCAAAACATGCAAAAATAAGTGTACTAGCTGCAAAGACCAAAAGCAGACATGTAAAGTAGGAATAAGAGTAAAATTGCGTAAGAGGACTCGAGTATATGAAAGGGTCCAATGTAGCAGAAATAGTCCAGGGTCAGAAAATCAGTGCAATCGACTCACCAGTTATAGTATTCACATTTTAACAGAAAATAGTCAAATGGAAAAGTCCAAGTATAAATTTGACACGTATAAAGACACAGAAACATTATTCTCCATAAACAGGCTATCGCTTCTTGTGTTCGTTTTTCCATATTTCTTAAATTTTTATATTTGTATTTTATTACATATAGAAGCTTAGCAAAAATAAATGGAAGCCCTTACAATATTTATTACCATTATGTAGATAGTTTAGTAAATGATACTGAATGTAGCTTTTAGAATAGTCAAAAATATTTTATTTATTGTCCAAATATATTTATTTTCTGCTCTGAATAATATATACTAGTGTGGGTTTGTAGGAATACATTTGAAGAAATCAAAATAGAATATGTTCGCTATATAGTTTTTTTGTCATTCATTAAGTGTTAAATTATGCACTTTTTAGCTGCATGATTGCGTCAGCTAGGCTTATAAAACTGAAAAAAACGGGAACAAATTTATATATAATTTTATTTAAATAAAGATTACGGATTGAAAAAAATGTCAATTCCATTTCAATTAACCAGTTGCACAACGTAAAAAACCTACCGTCCTTCGCATCCACTGATGCCATTTTATATTCCCTTGGCACTACGACAAGACGACTGACAAGAATCAGAAACGCGGTTTTTGCTACCAGCCTTCTCGCATTAAAGTCGATCGTGTTTAGTCACAAACACAAGAATTTTGAAGATTTAAATACATTGTTATCAGTTATTAATCTAAGCAGTCATTAATTGCGTGGGTAGTGGTAACCTTTATTTATTTAAATCTAGTTGGCGATGATACGATAAACAACAACCCCTTTATTTAATCAGTCACACAAAACAGAAAAACTAACATCAGTCACATGTTTCTCCCTTGCACTCAATGATGGCTTATTTGAAATAGAATATATAAGTGTGGCGAAATCTACTTATATTTTATGTTCGTGAGTGCATAGAAATTGCACGGTCGTCATTCCAGTCAAGTACCAAAAATGCGAGACCATCCGTGTAAAGAGTCAAATCTCTGAATTTCTATGCCCTATTCAATTATTGTAGTTTGATTTTTGCCAATCAGTTTGACATCGTACGTTAAGGATAACCGATAAAGGTTTTATTGTGTTAATACGTGCAACTGACAGCAGGTTATCCATTTATTTCGATTGGTTGCATATAATAGGAATGAGGAGATTAGCAAGTTCGCTCACTTTATGCGTATAAAGTTTTTCAAAAATTTCTTGATCGAATATTTTCTAAAATATTTATGTAATAATCTATTATATCTAGTATATTTTTTTCCAGTTCACTGAATAATTGTTTCATATAATGTCATGACAAGCATTGCGTACGAAATCACGCGTAAGACTTTTGCTTCATTAAATAAATGTGTTGTTTCCCATTATAAATAAATAAATAAGTTTAAAAATGTATATCAATTTTCATTTCGTAGAAAGAGAAACTATACATTATATACATAAAAGATAATTTATTTATGAAAATTTTCAGTAATATATTACTAAATTAATCCAATTTCGCCTAAATAAACAAAAACAAAAGTTACGTTTTGAAAATAAATAGCTATCCAATTTAACAGATAAAATGTAAGTGTATTAGATGTTGTTTATATTGTAATAAATTTATTAAATTATGACCAGAAGGATAAACCGAAGACAGGTTGAACTGAATGTATACCCTTGTGCACATTATTTTCGTGCTTACTGGTGTCTCATCAATAGGAGCTGGTATTACACCTTTTATCTACTACATAGTTGGGTGAGGTCTGTGGGAAAATAGGACGATACAAATTTCTATACGAATGTGTAAATCTGTAGTAGTGCTGCTGACTACATATAGTCTTCGAAAATCCAATTAATAAGCCAATTCACCATATATAACTTATATAACGAGTCTGTAAATCATATAGGCACTACGGTTGATGTGCCAGCACCCGACACAAACAATTTCGTTTTCGAATCGGTACATTGTAACAACAAAATGAAATACAATGTATGCTAAAGTTCGTCAAAATTAAGAATTACAACTATTCTGAACACCGTACCCGTACCCACACACTCTGGCTCCTGATCGATATCAGTTATTATGTATCACGGTAATCATAACTGGGGCCAAATAAATGTATAAACGTGAGATACTTTTCGTGATGGATAACTAATATATATATATATATATATATATATATATATATATATCGCTGTAATTTTCACTATTGTTTAAATATATAAGAACAAAACAACGTACTCCATTGAATAACATTTATTAATAAATCTTATTTCTACCAGTATCTACAGCCATTGTTCTGGATTCGTTAGTATATTCGTTCATCCAATCCCACTGTACATTTGTCGTAACCAATCTCCTCTTCGTTATGTTAGCCTTTGTTTTGCGCAATTTAGACCACTCCTTTTGCGTAACGTCATTTGGTGTGTCATCGCTTTCATTGTAATTGCGTCCGTAATTGATGGATGTGTCGTATTTTGCGAAGCGTTGGCTATTTTTAAAGGCATGTCAGTTATGTCTTTGTTCCAGTCCAATTTAATTTCTTTTTGAATTATTTTCTGCACGTTTAAGCAGGGCTTCAGCTTATTAATTGCAATAGCTTCAAAAGCCAGAAGCATTTTCTCTGTTTTTGCCTTGTAGAGAACTGAAAAATTGTTACTACTAACAGCATGACCTGTGAGTAGTACATGCTCGCAAATTGCTGATTTTTGTGCAGGAGCTGCACCCCTCTTTAATAGTTTTTGAGGGAGATGCTGATTTATTCTAGTTTCGAGCCTCTTTTTTGATCTGCCGATGTACTGAGCGTTGCAGGTACATTGAAATTTGTATACAGACAAAGGTGTTGACGTCACAGAGAGGCTATCTTTTTCATTCGTGCGCATCAGTTTTGTTGTGTTGAACACCACTCTCACCTGTATTGATGGAAACTGTGCTTTAGTCGCTCGAATTACTTTTCGTTTGAAGATTTCAGCTGGAAGATCACCTCCAAAGGGAACACTAAGCGTTACTCTCTGGGGAGTTTGTTTTCCTCCAAATTGGTCTCGATTTTGTTGCGTTGCCTCAAGTTGTATTCGATGAACCAGTCCGGATAGCCATTATTTCTCAACGCTTCGCGAAGCAAATTTAGCTCTAATTCAATGTTGTTTGTTGAACAAATCCTGCGTATTCGTGTGCCCAAATTTATTATTAGGTTCCCTTTGTACGCCCTTGGCACACTACTGAAATAATGGATATATTGATCAGTCCGGCTTGATATCTTGTGAACTGACCTTGAGATGGTGCCTTCTTCATCTCTCGTTATTCCCACATCTAGGAAGGATAAATAACGTCTTTTTCTTCTTCTATTGTAAACTTGATTGCTTGGTCTACTTTGTTTATGTGATGTAGCAGTGCATTTGTATCTTCATCCTTTTCAACGACCATGAAAGTATCGTCAACATAGCGTACGTAAAAATGAGCTCCATTGATAAATGGTTTTAAACCAGTTGTTTATAAAAAATGCATGTATATGTCTGTCAATACTGTTCCAAGAGGACTACCCATACCTATGCCGTCAATTTGTCTGTAAAAGACTCCTTGGAATACGAATTGTACGTTGGATGTACATAAAGAAGTAATTCTCTTATGTCGTTCACTTACATCAGTGTTTCCGCTCCTGATGATCGTATATATTTACATAGGATATTTATAGTTTTATTTATTGGAATGCTAGAAAAGAGTGACATATATCGAGGGACACCATTTTCCTCTCTTTTAAATTAAGGTCGCGCATTTTTTCCACAAATTAAAAGCTATCCTGTACAACGTGCTCCATTTTTCCTTTCATGATAGGTTTTATAATCCGGCATAATAGTCTGGCTGCCCGTGCTGTTGAGACTTTATCATAGATAAAATGGGCCTGAAAGGCGGAAGTCTATCATTGGTGGTCATTTTGTGAACCTTGGGCAATCCATATTATATCGGTTGCGTTGAACCTACGGACTTTGCATGTTTGCATTCTGTAATAAAAGTATTTTTGTGCTCTATGTCGATTTCTTGTTCAGCTTCGACCTTCGAAATATTATATATATATATATATATATATATATATATATATATATATATATATATATATATACAATTCTTTATGTGTAAGGTGTTGCGCGCCTAGTAACAAATCAGTTTAAATATGACCAGAAGGATGAAACAAAAAACAGCACGAGCGGAACGTATACGCCCTTCACCAACTATATAATTGGGTGAGAAATATCGGAAATTAGACGTTACAATCTCCTAGACGAATGTGCAAACCTGCAGAAGTTAAGCTAAGTTCAAATAAAGTCTTAAAAAATACGACCTTAAAGCCAACTCACTATATATATATATATACATATATATATATATATATATATATATATATATATATATATATATATATATATATATATATATATATATACAAGTATGTAACGGTTTCCGACAATATGATTGATCAACACCTAATACAAAATTGCATATATATATTAGTTCTCCGCCACAAAAAGTATCTAACTTTATAGTTAAAAGTTTGCTTAGATTTAATATGTACGTCACATATGTGCGTGATTTGGTTTTCTCCGATATTAAGATAAACTTCACGCACAATTCACAGAGAGTAATGTCTTTCTAAGCCAAATATCGACTACCTTAAAAGATTGGTTTAATTGTGGACCTGGATTAATTGAAATTACCTGACCTGCGTTTTGACTAACGCAGCTTTCATTGTTCCAGTGGTTTTCACTTTGCAATATATTTCGTCCACACTTACCGTAGGCCTTCATCAGTTTCATTTTGCTTCACAAGTATAACAGACGAAACAAATGAAGCAAGCGCTTACTTTATTTGTTTCGTTTGTTAAACTTGTGAAACAAAATGCAACTGATGAAGGCTTACGTAAGTGTGGCCGAAATATATTACAAAAAGAAAACTATTGACTACCTTCTTTTACCGAATCTGCTATTGTTTACAGTTTGGAATATGCTTGAGGAAGAACATAACTAGGGAGAACTAAAAAACAATTATTCCGGAGATTCCATCATAACCAGCCTCATGAATAAGTCCGGAGAAGGACAGCACTATTTGGTCAATGAACACTCGTTTATCCAATAAACCAAGCAGCGCACAAAGTGGGCCTTTAAACTTTCCTAACTAATTGAAAGCACAGTTTATCAAACAGCAAGAAAACTTGCTGAAGGTTCCATCATTCCAAAAGCACAATATAGTGTTCAACTACCCGTGAATACTTATAATAAACACGTAAGTCAGCAAGCTAATCAACTATTATCTGAACAAATATCGCCAATACAAAGGGCACCAAACAATTGTGATAGGCAGAAGAATGAGCAAAAAACAGGCATACGGCGAGGAAAGATAAGACTAGGAGCATCGCGCAAAACACACTTCGTCAATGAAGACACGAAATTAGAGAATAGGCAAAATCAAACGAACACGAGAAAATGTGCAAAAGTTTCACAATCGGACAGTATGCCAAGTCAACATAATGTTGGTCGTAATATTTTTGTTGCAGATTTTTGCAAGTGGAAACTTGCCGTGAAAATAGCTTAGCGGATCGATAATTTATGTCAATAAAATATTCGGTTGAAGCTGCACGCTGGTTTGCAAACTTAGACAAGTATCTTGCCCACGACTTTCATGATATTTATATGTTAGCATGAAACTATTTCAGTCTATTTTATTATGCAATTTCATTTGTAAATTATTAAGCAGGTGAATATGATCAAAAAATAAAAGTGAAAAGGGTACGCCAACGAAAAGAACGCTGGCTGCGTGACGGTGTTCTAGGTGAAGATGACCGAAATCCAGGAATTTCACGAGAGCTCACGGAGTATGCGTTGTATCGCGTGGATGTGGACAGTCTTCCTGAACCAGGCAACGTGAAATCAACTTATGCGTGTTATGTGCGGTAATGACACTACTCTGTTAACTTTATTCATGTGTAATTGATAATTTGTGCCAAAGAGCACTTGATAAGCGTTGCGACTTTGCACAATTTCTCGTTAGTTTCCACGAGACCAAATTTTATGTGATAAACATATGCTGCCGTGTGCGAGGATACTTCAGTCTGATTCCGGCTTACGTCGTGGAACTAGTCGCATTGAATCGACTCAACATAGACATTCTTGCATTTTTTTCATGTGGGGTTACGCTATCACTGTCTAAAATTAGCTAACCCTCATGGCAATCTAAAGCGTTGGCTCACGCAAAGGACGACCTAGTTGAAATCCCATTTTTGTACAACAAAAGTGACAAGATCAAATATCCGTAAATTAGCATACACCTAGAATAAATTTAAACAACGATTAATTTTTTAACTATTATAATGAATGAAATCAAATTTTACAATATCAATCCACCAAAGGGAATGTTCCTTGATAAACTTTCGAGCTCTTCTCTTAACTGATTAGTTTGTGAAACTTCAAATCCGTCTTACCAGGTTTCCATTGTTACGAAGTCGCCAGTTTAATTTCATCGTCTCGTCCCAGTTCACTGCATACATTTAGGCCCTGACAGTTTAACAAACCCACCCTTAAGTAAATAAAAAATAGTCTATAATGACATTTGTAGATATTTTCTATCCCGTTATTTCAAGTTTATTAATATGCATAATGAAAATCACTATTGAACTTTTCTCCACTGGATTCTGAAGATGGTCTACACCTCACGCTGTTCCATCGAGAAGTTTGGTTCCAGCTCGAAAAGAAATTATCTTTCCTCGCCATTTATCTAGCAGAAATAGCCAGTAAGTTGCACATGTTAAGCAAGCGCTCGTTCTACGCTTAATTTCATACGAATTTCCCTAAATGAAAAGCAGAGATACGACCAGGCTAAACCTAAATTAATTGCAATGGCAGTTGTGCTATTCTGATGCTTTCACGTTCATAACATTGTTGTAGCTCTCGCCACATTTCTACAATTTTCTAAATTAGCTCTTCTGGTTTTTTACTTATTTTTTTCTATTTTTGGAATTTAAAACCTTCAGTCGCACATCAATGAAAAACTATTCCCATTTAAATGACGGGAAGCGTTTCGACCACCAATTGTAATTTAATGTGCAAGACGTTCAATTATTTAGCCGAGATTTAACTGAAATTAACATGTTATGGTTTGAAAAAAAAGTAAACAGTTTACAACTATTATAATGTACGCGTTCAAAACTAACGCGCACACAGTTATAAATTAGATTAGCAATTCAACCGACAATATATTACCACATAATTTAACGCTAATGCGCATCGACATAACAAAGCATTTATATAATTATATAATTATAATGTGGTGTCTGTTCAGTAATGACAGATTGGGCATGGTTAGTTGGAACTTTGGGTCTAAATGGATGCCATATGAGCTCCACCTAAAGGAAAAATTGACTAACCAAGTTACATTAGTTAGTATATAACTGAAAATTGTGTGTAGTGTAGTGTGCGGCAGGATAGCTCAGTGGTTAGAGCACCAGATTCCGAAGCAGACGTGCCCAGGTTCGTATCCTGTCCGCGGCAAATTCTGGCCAGTACTTGATGAGTTCCCAATAAGGACGAAACCGGTCTACTGGATGAATTGCCTTTTCTACACTATACAATTCTTAGTTTATACTGACATATGTAAGTAATTAATGGGTCAGGTGTTTATATCAAGACCGCAACCTTGATTATAATAATAATAATAAAGCATCACAAAATTGTTTTATAATCAAAAGTTCAGATAGACGACCATAACTTAGTAGATAACAATAATTTAGCCAAACAATCAGTCCGCTATGCACCTGTATTATTATACGCTGATTTGGCCAAGCTGGCAGTCCTAGCTAGCTGTACCACCAGAAAACACTTATTAATTTGCCATGTATAATAGGTTTAAAATGCGACGTTCTGAAGTCTATCCCATGATAGAAATATTTCCTAAATTAACATTCTAATAATTATAAATAACCATGGTACTTATAAAATAAGTGTACATAAATTATATATTATAATATGTGCACAAAGTATCGTATTAAAGGCACAATTTAAAGTGGTCTATATCATGCCCTAATGATTCTACATTCCGAAATTCAACTATAAAAAAGATAACAACGAACATAACATAACGTATTATAGTACACATCACTGGCTTCATAAAAATAACTTTCCAAATAGAGCGCACAGAACACACTAATTAAATTTATTGAGCATTAATACAACTTGGGGGGTCTAATATTTTTAATGTGTACACATGTAGTAGCTGCTCGAAGCGAGATGTACTTGGGACAGGCAGAATACCAAACAAACAAATTAAAAAATATTTTATACCCAAAACACAGAATAAAATTGTCAAATTGTTGCAATGGCAAAAAAACGATTTTGATTAATATTACATTTTAGACGTGGAAGAGATGAAATCTATTTTTGATTTAATAGTGATAATGTCTCTGCGAAGTTGAGTCTGTCAAAACAATTTTGCATACAATTAAAACGTCAAGGTGAATTATTTGTGAATGCTTGAGTGTGGGCGTATGTTTTACTGCGCTTTTCTTCTGTTTTATTGTGTAATACGGCAAATTAGCATTATTGATTTAAGTAGTACTTAAATTTTGAACATTTTTTGCGCAGTGCTGTCTTTCTTGTTGCGGATTTGACCGCATTTTTCTTGTGCGGGATAACTGGTAGCATTCTTTGAACGGTAAAATCTTGAATGTTGTACATTTCCAGGTGCTCTGATTATTGATTGATGGGTTATCACTAGTCCCTTCTATTTTAAGCCTTCCATCAGCTGATTGTCGGAAAATCCTTTTACCAAAATAGAAGGGACAAGTGAGAACCCATCAATCAATAATCAGAGCACCTGAAATTATACAAAATTCTAGATTTTAGCGACCTAAGAGTGCTATTAATTAGCATTATTACAATAATTTGATTGCGCGGGTGGTGGTAACAATTCTTTAAATCAAGTTTGCGAGCTTGATGTAAACTCAAATCCCATTGCATTTAACCAGTCGTCGAACGACATAACAAAACACACTGACGCGTTTCGATCTTCTATGATCATCATCAGAGTACGACGGAAAACCGACTATCGAGGATCAAACCACGTTGAATATATATGGAAATCAAATTTAGATATACGGCTCTCACCTCTAGCAGTCTCGCATACATTGAACTAGACTGTAAATGCATGTAGCGAAAGCTACAAGCAGTTAATGTTTGTGACTGCATAGAAATTGTGCAGCCGACATTTCCAGTCAAGTTCAATGTATGCGAGACTGCTAGAGGTGAGAGCCGCATATTTAAATTTGATTTCCATATATATTCAATGCGGTTTGATCCTCGATAGTCAGTTTGCCATCGTACTCTGATGATGATCATGGAAGGTCGAAACGCGTCAGTGCGTTGCGGCTGGCGGTAGTTTTGTTATGTTTTTCGACGACTGGTTAAATACAATGGGATTGGTGTTTACTTCAAGCTCGCAAACTTGATTTAAAGAATTAGCATTATTGTTTGATTTGTCAAAGAACGACTTTACTTATTATCAGTAAATAATTAAAAATAACATTCCTGTCTAGAACACACACAAAATTGATATTTTGAAACTATAATTAAACTAACATGAGTTGCGCGTATGGCAATAAGAAAAATTTAAATCAAGGTAGCGAGCGTGATATAAAAATAGTGTCCCATCTTATGCATAAATTTGTCAGTAAAACCTAATTTAGAAAAGGTATATAGTTCAGTGAACTGGTTTCGTCCTTAGGGAGATTTTTTCGCGTCCTGTCCAGAGTTTGCAGTTGACAGGGCACGAATTATTACACGGCTGCGTCGGAGTCTGTTGCTCTAACCATTGAGCAATCCTGCCGCACGTTACATACAATTTTCAGCTATTTTACTATTATTTCTTAATTAGCCTTTCTCTTTGGTGGAGCTTACATGACATATCTTTAGAACTAATGATACAATTTATCATCCATCATCTTGCCAGGTCTGAGTCCTGTACGTCGCAAATTCTGGACAGTTTATGAAGAATTCCCAATTAGGAAGAAACCGGTCTACTGGATGAAATTTATTTTCTTCATTATGAAATACTTAGTTAATACTGAGAAATGTCTGGTTATGATGAAACTGGTGCTTACAAAAAGATCACAGCTTTTATTGAACTAATTTTAAAACTATGTCATATAGATCTGCTGTTGGGAAAAAAGTATGCTTTAAAATGTCGTATATTGCTCGATTTAGTTTAAGGGATAAATTTTTTTTAAATTTCGATTAAACTGTATAAACAATCAAATTATGCGAAACAGGTAAGGAGCGTTGTCTTACAGACAGTTTGTTGATTGTAAATAAGTAAGAATATAACATGAATGATTCTGTCTATAGTAAAAAACACTAGATAAAAAATAATAATACGATATTAAATAAACATTCATTGATTGCACTGGAGGGGGTAAAAATTCTTTAATTAAAGTTTGCGAGCTTGAAGTAAGCACCAATCCCATTTTATTCAACCAGTTGTCGAAAAGCGTAGCAAAACCACCGCCAGTCGCACGCACAGACGCGTTTCAACCTTCCATGATATTCATCAGAGTACGATGGCAAACTAACTAGCGAGGATCAAACCGCATTTTTTATATATGGAAAACAAAATTAGATATGTGGCTCTCACCTCTAGTAGTCTCGCATACATTGTACTTGATTGGAAATGTCGGCTGCACAATTTCTATGCAGTCACGAATATAAACTGTTTTCAGCTTTTCATATATATATATATATATATATATATATATATATATATATATATATATATATATATATATATATATATATATATATAGTTTTATTTGAAATTGTTTTAATTTTTTACGTCAGAAAGTTACACAAATATTCACAATTGAGATAAATGATGAAAAAGTGCTTATACTTTGTCTGAATGAGTGTTCTGTCATTGCATATTCTATTGCAGGCAAATGATTGCCTCAGGAATAAGGTTAGACTGCGAAATATCAGCAGTTTCTTGGTTTACTTCTTTTGCAGTGGCCATCTTTGTGTCCAAGGTTGCTGTTATGGGCCTATTTAAATTTGATGTGAATACAAGATAAAGCCCTCACATCAGTACATGATTTAAATGTAGAAAAATGAGGGAAATGACGGATGAAGCAGTCGAGCAGCAGATATTAATATAAAGTATATAATTATTTGTGATTTGGTTTTATAAATTTATGTGCTTTATACCAACAAACGTCCATAAATAATTGATTATAAAAGAAGTGTACCTAATAAAATTGGTTTCGTGCTATGGTTTGGAAAACCCTAAGAAAATCCGCACAAACGACCGATCTAATATGGGTAATCAGAAAAATTAAAAAAACTTTTAGCTTTATGCTTACATAAAAAATATGGCTTTTGGATGTATTGCCGGGCTGATCCAATACAATTTTTAGTCGCAATTTGTATGTTTGAGACTAGATAAACACGGACATATCTGCTGACTACCATATCGTAATTACAAGCATCGACGTTAATTATGGTCATTGCGAAAATTAAAAAGGATTTGACCTAAGATTGACTAATTTCAAATTTCTATTTTTTTCGCCATAAAGGTTAATACACCCATCTTTTGTTGCCGAGTCTGATGCCATTTGTCTTTTGTACAAAAATTAAATTATGACATTGTTTAGATAACGGCGAACGCTTACTGTTTAGTCGAGTTAAGTCCTTATTTATTTAAAAAAAAGTATAAGCATAAACTTGGCGGTCTTTGTCTTATCACAATGATAAATAACCACAAAACCGGGCATTGAATCTGCTGGGAATTGCGGATCGTGACCTAATGTGACTTTTCAAACAAAGGCCATTATTATATCGCGATATCTAGATTGCATAAAAAGTAGTAACAATGGGATTGTATGAAAGATGCACATAACGTCGCTTTCACCTCGCGAAGTACGCGTTTCCTAGCACGTTGCACCTAGGAATGAATGCTGTTGTTATTAGCACGTCGACATCCAGGAACTATTAATTAACTAGTAAAATAGGCGTTATGAATTTGGCACATTGGTCAGTAATTATCACATCTCGTACCCCAAAATTTGTCACCCACTTTAGCAAGAACGCGTAGGTAATTTTCTCCGTGTCTTAACTACTACGTCGATCATTTATAGTCAGGCAATATGGGAAGACACGTACTACAGGAAGAACGATAATAAAAAAATCGATGAATCTAAAATGAGCGTTAAGCAAATCAAAACGACCAAATTCTGAATGTGTATAATAAAAATTTGTGTACATAATAGGTCAGTTGCATAAATCATAATTAAAACCTTAATTAAAGTTATATATATATATATATATATATATATATATATATATATATATATATATATATATGCAATTAACTGACAAGAGAAATTTCTCGTTTCTGGGGGTATTTAAAAACTAAGCATAACATAAATTTACAAATGAAATGGATGGATCTATAGCCGCGATCAGGATTTGAGCTCGATGCGTCTGCTTTCGATTTTTACGATTCCATACCTTAGCTATAGGTACATGAGTTTATTTATTTATTTGCATTTATAGTTCAAATTCCAGAACAGTTGTATCGAAACACTCAAGAAGTAAAATGGCACTATAATTTTTTTTTATGAATAGAAAATTTATTTGACAATCAAGTTTACCTTTCTTGTGGGCAACGGCCTGCTTTTTGCCAGGCCAATAAAAATTAAACTCATGAACAACGCGGCATGGAGGATAACATAAAGAAACAAACATACGCACACGCAATTGGCAATAAAGCATAATTGTGAGTAAAATTGAGTTCAGTATTACTGGACCAACCAGATCTCGAACATCATTTATCAATACAAAAATGATGCCATCTAAACGCACACTGGAACACACATCGACACACATCCACGCGAACTCACAAATCAACACACAATTGGCTGCGACCAATCGTACAACGGCTGCTATTAAATATAATTAAAAATAAAATATAAGCAATATAAGACAATTTCTCACTCAATTGGGTATTAGGTATTGAGAATCTATTTAAAAAAACTGTTCAAATAGAACCCGAATATTCTACCAAAGTTAACATGAACGAAAAGCATTATCTCGTGTACATATGTGTTTTGGGCTTACCGGCATTTGTAAATGGGTTAATACCTTTCATGTATGTTGAATATGGTATCACGTTCTGATCCTAATTAAACTTATCTTTTTTTACATTCTCAAAACCTAACGCACAATTGCTTCGATATTACGTCTTCGCCACAAACGGTATCTAACTGTCATATATATTCAATTAAACCATGTCATGATTATCGCGAAATGTGATAACTGATATCGATCAAGGCCAGAGTGTATGGATTTGTTGGATTAACAGGTGTTCAGAAATAGTTGTAATTATCGATTTTGGTGAGTTTTAGCATATATTGGGTTGTTGGTACCATGTACCGACTTGGCAACCATAGTGTTGGTACCATGTACCTTTTCGACAACCATAGTGTTGGCTTCAGGGGATGAAACAATAGCTATAGTGATGGTATTCTTTACAGGCTTTCTATATATATATATATATATATATATATATATATATATATATATATATATTATTTATAGTGAGTTGGCTTTAGAGTCACATTACGGAGGACTTAATATGACGTTAGCTTCATAACTGTAGATTTACAGACTCGTATAGAAGATTATGTCATACTTTATTTCCGACCAACCTCACCAAAACATTTAGTGGGTAAGGAGCGTAATACCGGCTCTTATTGATAAGTCGCCAGACAACACGAAACGAATTTGCACGAGATTATACTCTCCGTTCATGCAGTCTGTGATTTATCCTTCTGGTCACAAATGAACTAATTTGTTACTAGGTTCGCAACACCTAATACATACTTGCATACATTTTAGTTCCCCGCCACAAAAAGTATCTGATTGTTATATATTTAATTGAATGATGTCATGCTTACCGCGAAACGTGTTAACTGCTATCGATCAATGCCAGAGTGAATGAATTTACTTGATCAACAGGTGTTCAAAGATAGTAGTAATTCTCGATTTTTGTGAATTTTAGTATACAGTGAAATCCATCGATTTGGTATCATGTACCTTCTCGGTAGCATAATATTGGTATCGGGTACTGACACAATAGCTGTAGTGTTGGTAACCTTTGCATATTTGGTATATATATTATATATACTAAATTTTCGTTGACGTCGCATTTTATTTCTCCGCCACAAGCATTGACTAATCTCAAAATATACTGCCAATTATCTTCATTATAGATACACTTAATTATTAAACATTTTCGCTTTATAACGAGTACTGATTCGTTTTTAGTTCAACCATTTTTATGAATTTGTAATTTTACTTGTGAATTAAATCATGTGATGTATTATACAATATTTACAAATCCGATATGTACAATACAGTGTTGTGCATATCTGCTTTATATTAGATGTATGCTGTTACACATGATTAATTTACTAATTAAAATTATAAAAAATATCCCGTGTAATACTCACAGTCGATATAAATTATAAAGATATATATATATATATATATATATTGAAATACTTTTCAATTGGCATATTATGATAATATAGTAAAATTTTCTTCTATTAGTCATAAAACTATGATAGAAAATTTTAAACGTTCTTAGAGTACTTTTCTTAAATCTGCAAATGATCCGCGTTTAACTACAAAATTTAGCCACCTCAGTTTTTCTGACTGTTTTGTGTTATTATTTCTATAAAATTGAACATATCTCTATGAATATTCTATTTGAGTACTACCCTGCAAATCTATACTGTTAATTTGTTAATCGCTATTTCAAAAGGGATATTCTCCAAATATGCGTCAACCAGCATGAAATAAGATTTTTACAACAAAGAGATGGCAAAATCCGTATTGACATTTCTCGCTGCGATTTCTTTCAATTACCGAACAACCGAACCACGTTTTTAGTGAGGAGTAGCGCATTGATTAATCATTTTATAACCAGGCCGATAAACAAAATCTAAATAAAAACGCATTTCACCGTACGCATTGTTTATTTAACACAATTTGGGCTTAAAAATAGATATTTAAACTATTAGTGTTCGCTAGGCTGACGATGTATTAACTAGTCAGATCGAAATACAATCCTTAGAAATTTCCGAGAAAAAAAAGAAGATATTTTGGACTTACAATCGTAATTCTTGCAGTTTCATTTCGACAAAACAATTATGTTTAATTCAATTGACTCAAATTTTGAGCACATTTACAAGTGAAAGATGCAGGAAATTTTTTACGTGTCCCGTTTGCTTTTGTTACAATGTTCAGTTTTATTAAAGGAAAATTAGCTGTCGTACTTAGAGCTTTTAGGTGCCAACATATTCAGTAAAAAATAACTCACCGTGTACACCCGTGCTTAAATTGTATTGAACAAGTAAAATTCAGTATTTCTAGGTACTGCTTTATTAAGGTCATTATTTTCTAAACTTTATTATGCAGACTCAAGAGAATTATGAAAATGGTTGAACTTGAAGCAAAAAAACTGACAAAGTCAACACTTCTGCAAAATTTGCACTACACAATGAAGGTTTTGCAGGCTGTTTACAACGAGAAGAAACTGTAAGTCTATTTTGGATTTAAACATTTTCGCAATTTATTAATAGAATTTGAAAGAATTTTATTATTCGGATTAGTAACAGTGCATAAAAATATATTTAGCCTTAAAAGAAGTAACGTTCAACACTCAGACGGAAACAAATGTCTTCTCAATGCGAAGGACGATGTAATCCTGAAGTTAGCTTTATTCGCACCGACGTTTTGTCAGTTTCTCTAAACCGTCGAAATGTACTATCTTCACATCACATGAATTCAAAAGGTTTACTCAACGTTTACAGAAACGTTATTGACATGTCTCTAAACTTATTTACTTTATCCTATCGAAAACTTGTAATCATGTTCTTTTCTGTGTTCATTGATCATACATATATATTGTCAGCTTAAACTAAACATTACACACAGAAGCAAAGGCAATTCATGAAGAGGGCCAGTTTTGCCTTTTTTGTGAATTCATCAATTTTTGCCATTATTCGCGTCCATTGGGTAACAAACCATGGTATATTTGCTTTATAGTCTTAAACTAAATCTACCGCATCACCCCGACACACAACACAATTATTAGGCATATGCTAAATTAATTATTTAAGTTATCATTTCCATCGTTTGTAATCTTTTTTGAATCACTCAAGTCGTGGAGTTCTAACTAGCCATTACTAATCTGTCATTATATAACAGACAGCATGCCACCGGGAGAAGTGAACTTGGTGTGAATTATAATGGCAGTATTCCGATTATATATATATATATATATATAAACAGTATCACCAAAATAATGTATCGAGAAGCGAAGATAATTTATCCAGTAGGCCAGGTTTATTCTTATAGGGAACTCTCTAAGTCAAATCTGGCCAGGGATTTGATTCGAATCCGGGACTCTATCCACTGCACCTCTAGGTCATAAACCAATTTAAATATCTTGCTAAAATTTTCTTTAAACGGAACCTATTCGGAATCTCTGAGGACCTGACATTTTAGCTAGCCACCCACGATCTGTCATTATACAACAGGCATCAAGAAAACGAGGGAAGTTAGTTTGATTTAAATTTTATTGGCAGAATTTTGATTACGTAAAATTCATCAGTATAAAATACGTATAACATCAGGTAGTAAATTAAATTCATGCAGTAGCCCGGGTTCGTTCTTATCGTGAACTCGTCAAATACCATCCAGATCTGGCCGGTGACTTTACTCGAACAAAGGACACATTTTTATCGAAGTCTAAGACTCTATCCACTTCGCCACCAATGCTTGATACTAAATGTAATTTTTGGTCATATACTTACTTATATTTTTTGTGGGACTTTCCTTAAAATAGAACTTAATTTGAATTTCTCCAAAACTGAGATTTTATCCGGCCACCCCGATCTGTAATTATCCAACGACAACATTTCACTTCACAAAGTCCAATTGATTTTATTTTTTATTAAAGGATGAAGATTACAAGTATTATTAAGTATATACTAAGCATTGAATTGGGTAGATACTCATAATTTTGAATAGGAGTTAAGAGTGTAACTCCGACTATACCTGTTTTTGAGTACTCACTAAATTCTTCATGGACTCTACTATTGTCATGCATACGTCTAAGGTACTAGAAATCCGTGTTGTGCAAAATTATCTGACCTATTTTATTATAGTTCTTGGTTGTTATTCTGGTTATTACAGGTGAGACTTCAATAGGCACGTCATGCATGTATTAATAGTATTGCGACTGATGATAACACTGACTTTGGTATTAAATCTAATTTCGGATAGGGCAAACAAATTGAATCTACATGTTGCCAAGCAAGACTAACATATTGTGATCAATCGGATCTTTGTGACACTGTTTGTGCAAATCTAGAACCCGCGTACGCAAAACGTACGTACGCAAAATATGAAGCTGGCACTCCGCAATCAAATTTCAAATAATACGCCTAAAAAGACCAATATATTACAAGAAACTGAGTTTGTGCGTTATTGCCTAGTGTGTGGCCACAAAATCCAATATTTCTCAAAAACGGTGAGCTTGCATAAATAGTCAATCATTGTACTCGAAAAAACATATTACACCACTGCAGATATTTATCAGATGCACAATTTCTTCTCAGTTGCTTAATCTCCAAATTTCAGTGACAGTAAGAATTGTCATTTCTATTCGTGTTTGTGTTTACCAGAGACAACCAAGATGACAGACGTGAGCTCACAAATGCTGCGGCCAGTGCAGAAGTGCCCGTGGAAGTGCGTGACTGGCTGACTAGTACATTCACACGCAACAAAACGGAAAAGAAGGAGCGACCTCGATTCCAGTCTGTTGCCAAAGCAATACGAGCAGGCATACTGGTTGAACGGTAAGCGATTCAGTGGTGTTAATATATATATATATATATATATATATATATATATATATATGTGTGTGTGTGTGTGTGTGTGTGTGTGTGCTTCTCACTTCAATGAGAATGGAGTAAGTTTGAACATAATATCACAAAATCAGGTCAGTTGTTTCGGCGGTGGAATGGAATCAGACAGGTTAAGCGTATAAATGTTTGTCATACGACCAGTTATACGTCTTTGACCACGAAGACAGCATTATTCATGATCCCCGTGATTTGATACGGATTGGTTTATTTGTTGGAGGTTTTGGTGGGCTACATCCTCTAACGTCAGAATTCGTCTAATTATTAAAGACGACAGTATGAATTACCTGATTTGCATTTTGACTAACGACAGGATGAATTGTCGCTGTGTCTCTGACCAGGATTGTTGTTCTTTTTGTTAAATAAAGTTGGATTCTTCCCTGTTCTAAAAACAATCATGCATAGCTACAACAACTGACCGAAGTGAACTAGACTACGTTTCAAATAAACCTGTCAGTTTTATACGCGTTGCTGGGAATGCCAGTAAACCAGATTCAAGTCAAACAACTGACGAATAGAAATATGTCGCTGGTTCTAATTTCCTTAAATGGAATGTTACAGATTTCTTGTCGCTGTTTTTTCCAAAATTCAATGAAGACTTGAAATTGTTAGTTCAAACCTTTTTTGCAAAATGTCATCCGAAGTTTCGTGTTATTGTTGTCTTAAAAATGTTTAAATAATAGAAATTTTAAAAAAATCTATAAATAACATTTAAGTTTTCAAAACAAAAACTAATTAGGAATAAAAGTTAAAGCAAATAAAGAAGCAATTACAGGTAGTTTGTGAAGGACTGCAGAGTGCAGGCGTCATAGTGAAGCATGTCACGATTTGCGATCGTGGGTTGTCGCTTTGCACTATCAGTTTCCAAGTACGCATTGAGTTCGTTTTCACATGCTTCACTATGACGCCCGTACTCTGCAATTCTTCAAAGAATATCTGACAAAGGAATATGTTGCCACTGTCACACACTTACAGATCAGTAAAAAAGGAAAAAAGATGCAGATTACTAGGCAAGTTGAAAATACCTTGTTTCAAAATAAATGTTTAAAATTTAATGTTATACGGAAATATTTAAGGTTTCACTTTTCATTTGTTTTGAATAAAGTGCGAAATATTCTTAATCACGAGCGTTGTTTACAATTAATTAAAATATCGATTAATAAACTACCAAACGGAGAATTTCAACTGATTTGAGGTAAGACAAAAAATAACATCTATATTTCTCGCGAAATTACAGATGTGGGACTTTAAATACTTTGAAGAGCTTGCAGACAATGCCAAGGATAAAGAAATTGAAGAGGTTAGACAGAGACAAGAGAAGAAACTAGCTATAGTGGGAATTCTTTGCCCTGTGAGAAATAAGAAAATTGATTCTGTCATGTCTAAACATTTGGTTAATTTATCGTCAATGAGTCTTAGGCATAATGAGAACCAAATTCTAAAACCTGGAATTAACACTGCAATCCCTATCGAATACGTAAATGTACGAAGACGAACTCAATGCATACTGGAAAATGGGAATCAATCGTATCTTCTCGAAGCTGAAAGTGCAAAGCGACAATCCACGATCGCAAATCGTGACCTGCTTCAAGCAATTACAGACTTTTTGTGGTTGAGTTTCATTCAACAGCAACGGCTAAGTTGGTTGTACTTTTGAAACGAGATAGTTAAATTAAGTCTCGTATAATCTGCGGGTTATCTCCGACACCTCGTGGTAACGAAGTTAACAATCTCCGGTATAAAATAGATCAATTTAGCGTTAATTTGTCAATAATCTGTAGTACTAAATAGTGTGTTATCACACATTATTGTTATTAGAAGAACTAATTATATTTTTTCTTCATGGCGATTCACTAATATTTGAACCAAGAAGCAGATGCTGAAATCAGAAACTCTTGTTAATATTTGAATGATTTCGGTATATGTAAAGCTTCACTCGTTTATTCAATTGCATTTTCGTCAAGCTTAAGTTGTAATTTTCTGTTCATATAATCAAAGTTTATCTAATTTAAAGTACCTACTTGACAAATAACAGGAAACTCAGAATGACTCAGAATGCTTTGGAAAAGTGGCAGCTTCATTGGTCAGCAGTATCGAAACTAAGCAAGATTTCGAGTTGTGTTAGGAAAATGCCTTGGTAATGTCAGAACAGAGAAAAATTTATTTTTGTCACAATAATTCTGGACAATGTGTATTTATTACAACGAACTCCAATTTGGGAAGCATATTTGTATAAATTATTCTAATTAAATTGATACACGTTGTTTTAATCAGCCATATTTTTTGCATGACGAAATCGGCTTACATAGAGGTGTGCAGGTAACACCAAACTTACTTTGGAGAGATATCAGACTTGTATGTACTTCTACAAGCTTTATTTTAATTTTCAGCTGCATCTGCCTATATTAGTCTGACCAAAGGCACAAATTCTATTGTAGACCATTTTAGTTACGGCTAGCAGAGCGATATTTTCTTTCAAACTAGGTAAGTAATACCTAGGGTTGGATATACTTAAAACTGCAGCCGTGGAAAAATATTCGGAGCCTATCTTCATCGCAATTTTAACTCTCCAGGTCTCATCTCCTTTTCACATTTATATTTTAGGAAAACATAAAAACATTCGCAGTGAGTGTTTTTACATTATTAAATTGGTGCTAATCGATATAATACAAAGTGCGCGAATGAGCATCAGGAATAGTAAACACAAAATAGAACTGTATTCTAGCAGTTAGGCGAAAAATTACAAACTGTCTCACTGCGCGTTCTGCCAATTCATGGGCAATAAAAGATTAATTCTAAATATTGCGCAGTCCGTGTGTTTCTGGGGAAGCTTGTTCTGTGCAATATGCATGCGGCTCCACTTGATAAAATATGAGGGGCGCGATAAGCATCATGAATAGTCAACACTGCATAGAATTCAGATTTCTAGCTGCCAGGAGAACAAATACAAATAGTTTCACATTGCAATTTCCTAAGTAAATATTTTTCATTTCAAGGACAATAGCACATTAATAAAGATTATTGAGCAGTCAATGTTTTCTTGTGGAGAATTAATGTTCGCAATATGCCAACTGCTATAATTTGTAGCAACACATCGGGAAATTCTAGTGCCGGCGTCTTTAATTTCAATTTTAAACTGAATAATTTGATGCCATCTTTTAAAGTTAACCATGCAGTTCCTTAGAATGCATACGGCTTTTGCAATCTAAAAAGCCATCATCTACATAAAGAATGTATCGTCTTACTCCGATAAAAACTTGAAGTTCCTTCATTCCAACAAACAAATTAAAAATAGTAACGTCGGTCTGAAACGACTTATCCAAATACAGCTTTAAAAAAATCTAAACTTGGTTGAAAACATGGGAACAAATATTGTTAAATTCTTTAAAAGTGTTTATTTGATACTGAGTCGATGTCTAGTTGGGTCCGTTTAAGGAAACCCATTGGGTCTTTGTGTAAATACGAGGGTAAATATTTCGCATTTTAAATTTATTGACCAGGAGTTAGCAAGATTTCTCGCTTCTGTTTTTCCGTTATTTAGTTAACTTTTAACGACCAACTATATAGACAAAGACATAGCCTCAGGATGGGTGTTGCATTATGACATTATGCAAATTCAATAGATGTTTAACCTGTACTCAGATAGTCTAATTATTATAGGGTTAGTAAGTGAAAAATATAATGTAAATTCATGTTTTATCTTATTTATCACAGTAACAATAAATATCAGAAGAATAACCGATTTGTGTCTATATAGCAAGGCATATATTCTAGCTGTTTGTGTCACATATAGCATCAGTTTTTGTAATCAGAATGTGTGATCTTTTCTTGTGTTGTGTAGCAGGTAGGATAGCTTATCTAAATTGCCAATTACTAATTGTTGTCCAAAATTTCAACCAATGCACTTTATTTTGTTTCATTTTTGACAGAATCTACCGTCGTATGTCAAGTTGCAACAACGTGATTATACCGCCAAATGCACTGGCTCTTTTGAAGGTAAGTAAAGTTAATTACGCCATGATCTTTATTTTAAAACTATGATAAATTAAGTGTGTTTTGGTAAAAAAAAAGTTTTGAACATTCGATAGGTTTTTATTATTAATTTAAAACGACCTATTTCGTGATAAAAAAGGTCACGCATAAATTTCTTAGGGTAAAATATCCATGAGTCTCCATTTGATTCAGTGAGTGGGGAATAATCTAATTTTAGGTTTTTGTATCTAACTGTAGCAGTCGCACTAACATATCGTGGTTACTTTGGTGTGTGTGTTTATGCGTGGTGTATATGTATAAATCACTATATATATATATATATATATATATATATATATATATTTATAATGTCCATGCCTTTTAATATTACACAGTATATTTCTAATTAGGAAGAAAAAACACATTAATAACTTTGTTATTAATGTGTTTTTTCTTCCTAATTAGAAATATATGAGTGTGGATAACTGCTTTCATGTGACTATGGGTAATTTTTTATGCTAAATCGATTAATGCTTTGGATATGGATGTTTTTTGTTAGTATATTGAGAATTCGCCATCATTAAATGTGTAACCATGTCTTAAGCGTCACTAGTTGTTCAACGAAAGTCACACATGACTGCATACTAGCACACCCACGCACAAGAAATCACGTAATTAAACACGAAATACTCACACGTCTACGTTAAATAAATACAAATAGAACTCAAAATCACACCTGTCCTCTTGTCTGAAAATGCTAATGCATAACATTTAAAACTGAAAAAAACTGTTGTTAAATATAAACGAAATAAATGAGCCAATTTTCTACTCTAGATTTTTCATTTTTCTTTAACCATGAAATAAACTATTTCTAATAATAAAATTCAATGTACATTATCAGTATATATATATATATATATATATATATATATATATATATATATATATATATATATGATGTGCATTGACTTAAATATTACACATTATATTTCTAATTAGGAAGAAAAATGCATTAATAACAAAATGAATAAAGGCCATTTATTTCGTGAATACTAATCATCGCTCTACAATCATTCATTTATATACATTCTGGGTTTCAATTGATTATGCTAGTGGTAACAAATCTGACTCACTTTTACTTCTGTTTCTTGTTTTGGCTGGTTGGTAAGTGTGTATGCGTTTGTGTTTGTGTGTGTGCGTGTTTGCATGTAAAGGTCATTCTCGCAGTATTGCAAAGTGATGTCTGAGATCTGGTCATTATTGTTTTGATGGCTTGAGAATTAACCATTTGTGCGCATTGTTCGCCACACTGCCGAAATGTACAGTCCTTCTATTGAAATACATACAACTGTAGACACCAAAATTGAATAGTAAACGGTGAAATAAATTTACTATTTCCGGATAAAGTTATAAAGAAAATATGAAACATCGATTGTAGGTATGTATTAGGTGTTGCGAACCTAGTAACAAATTAGTTCACTCGTGACCAGAAGGATAAACCAAAGGCAGCATGAACGGAAAGTATAATCTCATGTGCACATTTGTTTCGTGCTTACTGGCGACTCATCAGTAGGAGCCGGTATTACGCCATTTAACTACTATACATCTGGGTGGGGAATATGGAATAAAAGGATGATATCTTTCTGGTCACAATTGAACTAAATTGGTACTAGGTTCGCAACGCCTAATACATATTTGCATATATATTACTTCTCTGCAACAAACAGTGCTTAACTGTTATCAACTGTTTGTGTTAAATCACATACTCTGTTAAGTAACCGAATACTTTCTGCTTGCACGTACAATACACTGAAATTCTGACAATGTAAACCGATACAACAATAACGCAGAAGATGCGTTTATGTGTGCCTGATAAAAAAACGAAGCAGAATAACGCTTAATTTATCATGTGAAGTGATATTTACGCTAAAATTTACAGATGAAAACTAATTTAAGTGGCTCCAATCCAGTTTTCGTCGATACCTGTGCGAAATATGTCCAACACAGTGATTATACTTTCCATTCATGCTGTCTTTGGTTTATCCTTCTGGTCACAAATGAACTAATTTGTAGGTTCGCAACACCCAATACATACTTGCATATATATTAGTTCTCTGCAACAAAAAGTATCTAACTATTTTGAATATTTTAAAGCCGGAGATTCTAAACAGCCACCCCCATCTTTCATTTCTCAACAGACAACATGAGAGTAAGTTAAGTTTTATTGATATCAGGTCTTATGGTAGGCGTTTGATTATATGTATTCTTTCAATATAGATTTAACATTGCATCAGACAGCAAAGGCATTCCATCTAGTAGAGCATATAGGTCTTTATTTAGAACATTTCGAATACTCTGCAAAATTTCCGGGGGCGGGACTCAAAACGAGACTGCATGTACTTCGGAATCTGAGACTCTGTCAATTACTGCAATGAATGTGTGCCTCGACAGTATTTGAAGAGTTCCCAATAAGGACGAAGTCTGTCTATCGGTCGAACTCATGAGCTAACTAATGCAGTGTTTATTTTATACTTATGAAATGCATATGACCAAGATCCTACTCTCGGAATTCAAATCAATATAACTTACCCAAGTGGTATGCAGTCTGTTGTATAATGAAATTTTATTGGTGGCTAGATAAACCTTCAAGTATTAGGAATTCCCAAGTAGCTTCAGCCTGATGGACAGGTTTACCAAAAAACATAAACTAGTATGACTTCAAATTGCGTGTAGTACGCGTCACGGGTGGCACAGTGGATAGAATCTCAGACTCTAAATCATATGCCCAGCTCGCGTTCCATCCACGGCAAATTCTAAACAATCGCTGAAGCGTTTTGAACAAGGACAACTTCGTTCTGCTTATGAATTTATTTGCTACCTGGTGCAATGTTTACTATGTGCTTGCAAAATTTTGTAATCAATATCCTACCATTAGACTTCAAATATATATATATATATATATATATATATATATGATAATTTGCGATTTAATTATTTATGAATCAGTGTGTCGATAATCAGGTGGAAACAATAGTAAATTGTTAACTACATTAATCAAAACTAAGTTATATTCTGCTTAAGTAATTTTTTTGCTTTGATATATCATTAAATATCTGACCTTGTCATTTTTAGTTAGGAAGCACTGTTTCCATTCTCCATTTGTATGATTTCGGAATGTTCTATGATATCTATGATATTCCGGGCGACTAAAATGCCAACTTTTATTATTTTGTTGGAGTGGTTGTGCTGTTCTTATGATCACCTGTCTCCTCGAACAATTGTTGCCTCTCCTCCGAAGATGTCACAAAAACAGATGTGTATAGAAAGTGAGACCAGATGAGAAACGGAATATTTCTAAACACCTATTATCTGCAAAAATAAAATTCCATCACAGACACTGCTATAAAAAGTAAAAAAAAGACAATGAGAATTGCTCCTACGCTAATTATCCGACATAATGCATAACTAATCGAAACTCATTAAGCCTTCATTAGAATATTTGCAAATAAAACAATAAATTTATTTAATTTTTCTTAATGAATAGGTTTTATTCCGACTAAACGATTACTTACCTTTTTCACATTTTTTAAAGTTTCCAAATGTATAAAACTATTATTTCCATAAAAGATTTTCAAACACAGTATATATCGCACAGAAGTGCTTTCGCTTCATTTTATGAACTGATTTGATGCCGAAATAAAAGAACACAACAACAGTTCATAAGATAGTTCAACATTATAGTTAATCTAGAATATGCAATTAGAAAAACCGAATAATGATCACCGTTTCGCATGGATCTGGGATTTCTCACGTTAAGTCCAGTCTATAAACAGATTATTATAGTTTGCATCGTTCAAGACAGCGTATCTTTATGGAAAAAGCCTCAAATTAAGGACGCATGTTTGCACACTTCACTTTTACTAAAATACAAAGAAGTGAATTGGTTCATTGACTTTTTTGGATGAAATGATATGCTTAGCTGTAGATGTATGTGCAACACCAATCCTATTTTGCACATTCCAGCCTGATATATGCTTTGAAGTGTTTGAATTAAATCTTCGGTCGAATACGTTTAAATGCGATTGACCAAAATTACAACTCCAATTATAGGTAACCAAGAATGTTGATTGCAGTAGGAGTTTTAGTATAAAATAATGTCTTCATTTGAACGCAAATCACGCACGATCCATTGAATATTTTCCAATTCAAGAAGTGTAAAGAATAAAAGACGGTTACATTACAGAAATATGTACAGTTATGACATATTCCTTAAAATGAATTTTCGTTTGCGTAGTGCTTTCATATTTCATTGATAGCACACGTTGATCGATAAAATATTGATTCCTTTAAATTTCCAGGCGCAAAGCTTGTTTTTTAATTGATTGATGTGTTCTCATTGATTCCGTGATTCTGAAGCCGTCTGTACACTGCTTGTTCGGAAATGGTTGTGAATTAAGGTATGCTGAATTTTTCCCGCATTTTCGGGACTTCATTTTCTGTCCCATCTTCAGGGTTAACAACATACTCACAGAAAGAACAACTTGAGGCAAGTGTGATATCTTCATTCAAGACAAATCTATTTATATTTATTTTACTTCCCAAAGAATTTTCTTGGTCTGCCTCAATATCTGATTTAAATAACTATTCTCTTACACTGATCTGGATAAATGAAACTACCCCCCCCCACACACACCCACACACAGACTTATACTCGGATATATTTTTACTCTAATCTAAATTGGCATTTATTTGTACAGTTAACCATACTCCACTATCACAGTATATATATTTATGTATAAATGGTATTTTTATTCGCTTTAACAACACTTATCACTACCACAGGGCAATAAATTGAATCATGTTAAAGTTATTGCAATAGAAACAAAGTAATATACATTTCATTGTTTTTTTTAAATATGGAAGTTGTGCCTAATACTGTTAGCGTGATATTTTGTTGAACTATCAGAGTCAAATTTTACGAGATCATTATAGTCACATATTTTAGAACTTCAGCACAGAGCAGTGTAAAAGACATCGTAATTTCAAGCGTATCCTTCAGCTTTGTTCACAACAGATCTCTAATTGTATATATTTTTGAAAAAGAAGAAAGTTTATCAGCAACTTCTCCACAATTGGCGGCATGATTGTCGACTTTGTCCCCAATCAGTGTATGTTTTTCATCGGTTTCATATATACACCTGCCCACTTCTTCAGGTGGAATGTTCGGGTACGGTAGCATGACCTTCTAGACTATAATGATTTTTAAATATCTAGCAGTGGTCTACAAGATTTTTTTTGTACAAGGCCGGAATAATACATGTAAGAGCATCGCCCATGTTTGATGTACACTTTAACTGGATTTAATAATGAAGCTGTGTGTTCTAAAATAGGCCGAATACAAAAAAAAATATATTTTTAGTTGTATATCTTTCTTTATTACATTTATCCTCATTAACCACCATCTTTTCTAAGCGCAGCCAACTACGCCTTAATAAATCTCACACTGAATGGCTGTGTGTGTGTCCTTAATTTTGCTGAAAATTTATTCCTAAATACAACGTTAATTACGACGTCAAGAAGATAATTGTAGTCACATATAGTCCTGCGACCAATTTTTGACCATTACGTTTTTTAATTAATAATCAGACGAAGGATTATAAAATACCTAGTCAGATCGTTACTATCTTTTGTTTTACTATCCGTGAAGATATCACTGCTCTTTGGGTCGATTTGGTATATAATTCTTACATCTTCACCAAATTTGCAGACGTAATCTTTATATATAATTTCAAATGATATCGGACCCGAGATAGAACCCTGGGAAGCTCGTGATGTAACACTTAATATGCTATGCTATGTTTTTAACTTGAATAACCACACTATTATTAAATATGTAAACTTTTAGTAGTTTAAAGATTGCTAGATTAATCTCGAATGCACTAAACGCCTCATAAAAGCTTCAGAAGAGATTTAGTCAATGCTTTTGGGATATCATTGAGGACTATAATCGCGTCCATATTTTAATCATCAAGTACTATGATATATCTCCACATTTGCATGATATACGTTATAGTCGCGCATACATTTGTACATTTATTCTGACTTTTAATAAGGTCTAATGAGGGATGGAGTCAAGATGATCAGATATTAATCGTTTAAATAATGTTAAAATGATGGAACCGTTGAAATAAAATTACAATTATTGGAACTAATCGGTCTGATAACTTTAGGTAATAGTGTGCTAGTATTTAAAAAAATAAATGGTATAATTCTAGCGATCAATTTAGTTTCAAAAATGACCAAATTAAATTTAGAATAAACATAAAGTAAATGAAGTAGGTATAAATCAATATTCCTACTTGATCAGTTTGTTTTTTATGTTTGATTTTCATCATTAATTTTACTGACATATCGCAGTCAAGAACATAGGACTGTTTCTGGTTATATAGCCTTTCGAGTAACGCAGCTACGTGGCTTTCATTATGAGCATTTAAAATTAGATTACCAAAACAGTAATAAAAATTCACATATTAAGTAATTATCCGTTTAGTCTAGTGGTAACTTCAGTTTCCATCTCTTTTTATACTATTAGTAGAAGGTTCAGAAGTTCGTATCGTAGCTTTGGATTGTTGTTAGGCTTATTAATTTTAATAATATTTGATCTTATAAGGATTGCAAATAATAGTAATTATTTCGTCATCAATATTGTCTAATCTTTATATTTCAAAACTGTTAATTAAAGTGCAATTAACAATATCACCTATTTTGATTTTCAATTTACATAATTTTTGTTTATAGGTTATGCTATTGTATCAACAATTTTGGAGTTAAGAATATTACAGAGTAATACAAACACAGGAGACGTGAATATATTATTGCCCCTAGCAAAAACCTGTCGTGGTCAACGACTCTGATGAGCCTTCCAAAAGACTCCCTGTTAATTATGGAACACTTAACACGAGCAATCGTAGCCGTGATTGCTTGAGTTATAACTCTTGAATGTTTCCATCTGGGAATAACGCGGATATGATCCTTCAAATTCCCTATAGTAATGAAAATATATATAAATATGTCAGCGAACCAATTCTGTCTCCAGGTACGCTTGATCGAATCATTCCAAACTTCCAGTTGGTCTTTTTAGAACTTGCGTTGAATAATGGTTGGAGAATAATTAGGTAAATTCATAGTTAAGCAGTCTATTCAAATCACCAACAACCAAATTGTACACGTGAAAGTTTAGAATAAATTAAATGCGTTAACAAAATGATTGTTATTATACAATAGAATAATGGAAAAAATATAATTTGTTTATTTGGATTCCAACTACACATGTTCTATGAAATAAATTACATCATAATATGAACAATAATTGTGAGAAATCACATCACCCATATATGTACATTAAGGCATCAAGTCAGGCTTAATTGTCGCATATGAATATCAACCAATAATATTGACTTGAGTTTTATCGCCACGATGTACACCCTGCCGCATTATTACTGCGTGAGCTTATTAATCTCACGACACGGTTATCACAATAACGAAAAAATATAATATGTTTAATGAATAGTCTTCATGCAAAATGTGTGACTAAAACAGTTAACTAAAATGCTTTAAATCAAGTTTGCGAGCTTAAAGTAAACACCAATCCCATTGTTTTTAACCAGTCGTCGAACAACATAACAAAACTATAGCCAGCCGCAACGCACTGACGCGTTTCAACTTACCATGATCTTCATCAGAGTACGACGGCAAACTGACTACCGAGGATCAAACCGCATTGAATATATATGGAAATCAAAGTTAGACATGCGGCTCTCACTTCTAGCAGTCTTGCATACATTGAACTTGACTGGAAATGTCAGCTGCACAATTTCTATGCAGTCACGTACATTAACTGTTTGCAGCTTTCGCCACATATACATATATAGGCAATACAATTTAACAATAATTGATTGCGCAAACTTGATTTAAAGAATTTGTTACCACCACCCGCGCAATCAATTATTGTTAAATTGTATTGCCTATATATGTATATGTGGCGAAAGCTGCAAACAGTTAATGTTCGTGACTGCATAGAAATTGTGCAGCCGACATTTCCAGTCAAGTTCAATGTATGCGAGACTGCTACAGGTGAGAGCCGCCTATCTAAATTTGATTTCCATATATATGCAATGCGGTTTGATCCTCGATAGTCAGTTTGCCGTCGTACTCTGATGATGATCAAGGAAGGACGAAACGCGTCAGTGCGTTGCGGCTGGCGGTTGTTTTGTTATGTTGTTCGAAGACTGGTTAAATACAATGGGGTCGGTGTTTACTTCAAGCTCGCAAACTTGATTTAAAGCATTGTCACCACCACCCGCGCAATCAATTATTGTTAAATTAAAAAGGTTAACGAAAATGGTAAATTCCAATTCAGCCACTCTAGTCTCACTTATTTAGACGAGCATAACAGTTACGGAAATGCACACTTACATACGACACGCGACTATCTAGTGAAAGATCAGTCTGAAGTATAAATAATATGGCCAGAGGTAATAACGCGCTTGTTTCAATAGTTTGTTTTGTAAAACTGGTGGGGATGGACCAACTGAAGAAGGCTGCCGATAAAGGTAGCCCAATTTTTTGGTTAAAGAAAGAAAACTACTGAAAAAAGAACAAATGCGTTAGTCAAAACGCAGATCAGGTAGGTTAACGCAAATATTTGTTCAACTTTACTTTACTTTACTGCGGCTGACTCCTTTTAGAGGATAAGCCGGCTCCATTGATATCCCGAATTAAGCCTCTCCATGCCGGGCGGTTGGCAGCCATTTCGGCACATAAAGAGGGCCAATGACGCTCCCAGTGACGCGGACCATAAACATTGCGTAAACCTAGGAGTTCCATGTCCGATTTGATTGTTTCATGACTCGGTGTGTTCCCCGCCACAAAAGGGGACAACAGCCACAGGATTACATGGACTCCTAGACAGTACCCCGTACTTCCGAATGGCGAATGAGCTCTCAACAGCCACCGGCAATCATACAACTTACTGCTGCCTTGCAGACTGCGCTTGGATGTGCAAAGGCTAGAGGTGCGTCCTCGATCAAAAAGCCGAGTGGTGAGGGGACAGCACTTGTACCAAATTCCCAAGAAACTCCATGAACATTTGTTCAACCATAAAAAATAACTGGCAATCTCGACCTGCATATCCGGAGGTCGAAATATATGGCAAATTCAGGTAGACAGTGGATGCAAACAACTCGTAACGCAACACGAGAAACAGGTAAACTCGACACTCAACGGAACTTCCTTGTTGTGTATATTCCAATTTCCAAATAGAGTAGTTTGAGGGATATAGTAGTGGGAGGCGTGTCTCTCCGCTCTGAATGTAACATATTGTAAATGGTATATATTTTGGGACAAGGAGGAAGTTAACTAGCCAACTTCCACACAATTGTCGGTTTAATCGCGAATATTAAGGACCTTGTCCTTAATTCATGTATATTTTTTCATCAGGCACATATATATAGGCCCATCCACTGATTCAGGGGAAATATTCTTATACTGTGACATTATCCTCTCAATAATGATTAATCTAAATAAACATGCCGTGGTCTACAAGTGTATATGTTGTATGACGCCGAACTAATACCTTTTACCGATTTTATTTGTACAGATTCTACCATGTCTAAAAGATCGATATTAATTGGGTTCCATGTTGCAGCTGCGTATTCTCTGATTGGCCTAATCAAAATAATATATATTTTTAATTGGCCTACACACCTCAGGTAATATCATAATATCAATATGAATGGAAATAAATTCAATTAGGGTATAATCTTAACTCTTATACTACAGTTTTGCACGTGACATAAATTTAAAATAAATAATCACTCCATGATTGGGATTAATCGGCGCTCAGTCTTAACTAAACGATGAATTACTTGACACTGCAAATTCATGATCTGCAACATGTTTGCAAAGCCACGTTTTCATAAAATTGTTAATACCAAGCATAATATACTTTATAAAATTACCCAACATGTATAACAGTTAAATACTGTTTGTTGCGGAGAAATAATATATATGCAAGTATGTATTAGGTGTTGCGAACTTAGTAACAAATTAGTTCAGTTTTGACCTGAAGGATAAACCAAAGACAGCATGAACGGAAAGTATAATCTAATGCACATTCGTTTCGTGCTTACTGACGACTCATCAGTAGGAGCCGGAATTACGTCCTTTAACCACTATATATTTGGGTGAGGAATGTGGGATAATAGGATGATACCGTCCTATTTTCATACATAACTCATCCAAATATAAAGTGGATAAAGAGCGTTTATAGCAGTTTACATATTTATAAATTTAGTCTTATGATTATTAAAGAAATTTTCGGATACAAATTTTAAATAAAATTCTTTTTTACAGAACGGTCTTGATAGTTGGTGTTTTCAGCCATGGGAATTGAATCAAGTTTGCGACAATCATTCGCTAAAAATTGTTGGAATCGAGCTGTTACACAAATACGACATAATCCGGAAATTTAAGGTATATATATTTCCCTTTTATATTATGCTATCTATATTTATCAGAATATTCAGTCAAATTCTAAATGATTGTGTGTTATCTAATGAGCCAATTACGACTAAACAAATTATGTAATATATTATACACATACATCGAATAATTAAGAATTTATTTTAAAACTGTGCAAATGCAATGAAATATTACGTTACGGAGAAACCAGACAGATTTCTGTTGATGTTCAAGAAAATCTGACTTAGTTTCCAGACTTTAATTGAATGGAAGAAAAAGCAAATGTATTGGTACATTGCACGACTGGAGAAATAAAATGTAAAGTCGTGTTTATATCATGCTTGCAAACTTGATTTCATTATCTGCCATGTCTACCCACAAAATCAGGATTTGTTTAATGGCAAATCTTAACTATATAAATTCAATTGATTTTCTAGTCATATGTTTGACACTATTTCCTTCTTGTCACGCGTACATGACGTGTTCATCAATTCCTATAGCCAATCATATTGTTGTTGGTACGGAATAACGTGCTACATAAGCGAAACTCAGTTTATGTATAACATCTCAAGTCGACGGCGTGACGTCGAAATTATGCTACGGAGAAACCAGACAGAGTTCTGTTGATGTTCGAGAAGATCTGACTTAGTTTCCAGACTTGTATCATTTCTTGTTATTGAATTGAATTTCAGCCAAGGCAAATGTCTACCCGCAATTAGAAAACTTTCAATGTTAAAATATATTTCACAATGCCTTGAATAATAAAATGTGTCAAAATCGAGATATGACAATCATTCGCTTATTTTGCATAAATAAATATTTAAAGAGTCGTCAACTGCCTAAATGCTGGCAGTTTATCCATCAATTTTAACTGTTTGTTAAATAAGCTGTGTATTTTCAATTAGGTAATTTAATTGAAATTATCAATGTTTTGTCAACGAAAATTCCAACTTTCTGTAAAACAGAATATATACTGGTATTTCAAGTGATCGATATGAAAGGGAAATTAAACTGCCTCAATATCAGAGAAAATGAAAATGCTAAAACGTTTCGAAAGTACAATTCCATTCTAGAATTTATTATATATATATATATATATATATATATATATATATATATATAAAGTTTTCAAAATTTTCACTTACATGCATCATAGAAAATAAAAATCTCCATTCCATACCTATTTAGTGGTAAAATGTCCATCCAGCTTATCAAATGAGCAGATACTTAGAGATAAAGTCGAATGTACACAAAATTTGAAATAGTTTGACTACACCGCTGTAAAAATACGTAAATATAATCTTACTAACAGAATTTGCATCTGGCTTTGTTAATTAGATTTGCGGCTTAGAGTTTAAATAATATCAAGATGAAATGTTAAACAGTTTGGTTAGAGTATTTGCAACAAAGAATGAAAATATTTCTTTTTCCATTGTAAGCAAATTTAGGTTTTGAATAAACTATATTAGATTTATGAGAATGGTAATGATCCTAAGCATCGACAAACAAGCAGGAAGCAAAATCGGTCTACCGTCATACTTTACTTTTTTACTTTACTGCGGCTGACTCCTTTTGGAGGATAAGCCAGCTCCATTGAATTGTGACATTTCATGGAGTTTCTTGGGAATTTGGTACAAGTGGTGTCCCCTCACCACTCGGCTTTTTGATCGAGGACGCACCTCTAGCCTTTGCACATCCAAGCGCAGTCTGCAAGGCAGCAGTAAGTTGCATGGTTGCCGGTGGCTGTTGAGAGCTCATTCGCCATTCGGAAGTACGGGGTACTGTCCAGGAGTCCATGGAATCCTGTGGCTGTTGAACCCTTTTGTGGCGGGGAACACACGCCGAGTCATGGTGCCGTCGTCGGGCTCATGTGGTATTTTATAGGAGATCCGATTGCCGGTCGGAAATCCACCACGCCCTGGTGACACCACCGCCATAGCTCCGTTAGCCCATGTACGATCGGCCATCGAGACATGGTTGACACCGTCGTACCACGTTGAGGAGGGGATGGACTTTACCGTCTGCCAGGAAACGATTCAAGAAATCTAATTTACCCTTGCAAATGTTCATTGGAAAATTATTTTTCGTAAGGCTGCCACTGTATTCACAATTTTTACATTTTCATCTAACTTGGACTGTGATTTATGCAAGTCAAGGGTCATACAAAACCAGTTTAAATAAAGTTACATCAGATTAAACACGTTTTCAAACTACTTATGATGATGGGCCATCGGTGTTTATTTAAAAAGGATCCCTTTAATACACACAAGTTATTAGATCAGAATTAAAATGTTTTCTTCTATGATCTTTTTACGTAATAAAAACAGACAAAACCAAAGCTTTTTTCAAATTTAAATTCTTTTTTTAGACCGTTAGAAATAAATATATTTATAATAATGCTTATACCAGGTACATAAAACTGATCTTGAATAAGCTATTACTCATTTTGTCAAATATACATCTGCTACTGAATAAACTACGTGATTGCTTTTAATCACTTATTTACATTTATTTATATTGAGTTATATAATTCCGGATGAAAAGAAACAAACATTTTAAAACCTTCAAATCGACCAAATATCAGTACTCGCTACAAGACGTGCGATAGCCTTCTTTTTAAACTTTCAGTTAGTGTTCACCTTAGTTAGAAGTAATTGAATAGACTCTCGTATGCGAGGTATCCTGAATAATTTTACTTTTCTAATTTCACCTTTCAGTTGGATACAACATGCTTGGATCACTTAATGATACAACTGGAGATCGGCTATACGCGCCATGGAAATCCATATCACAACACAGAGCACGCAACTGACGTAACACAAACCTGTCATGTTTTAATGAAACGTAGTAAACTCGACGTAAGTATCCAATTAACTTTATTTTGATCAGTTACTCTGTCTTTTAATCTTTGTGTAGATTTATAACCCACAAGGACTATATATATATATATATATATATATATATATATATATATATATATAGTGTGTGTGTGTGTGTGTAAACGTGAATGTATACGATAATTTCGTAGTATTTTAGACAAAATAACAATTCCTTTTGATATATTTCGTAAAGTTCCTTAGCCTTTGTGTAGTTCAGTCATCGTTCGGGCTGATTATACAATTGACAGGTGCAGGATAAATGATAGCACTCATAGTTTAGCATAATCTTGATTCCTCTATATCTCCAGGTGCACAGCTTGTTTTTTAATTAATTGATGAGTTCTGACTGGTCCTGCGACTCTGAAGTCGTCTTTACACTGTTTTTTTGGAAATCATTTTGAATACAGATTTTCCGAATCAAAATCATTTCTATCCATAAATGAATTTTTTAAAAACAAGCTATGCACATGGAAATAAAAACGAATAAATATTTTAGCGACCAACGAAAAATTGGATATTTTTTGCAAATAATGCTATAAATAATCCAAATTATTTGAAGAATTCTTATAGTGAAACACGCATTTCTCTTAATGATAACATACACAGGTTTTGATTTGATTTAATAAACGTTTTCATGTGTCAATGTCTATAAGTTACCAATGTGATAACTTCCCATAAACATTTATATAACACAAAAGGCATCTATCGCTTAAATAATGCAACAAGCATTGATTGTGTGGGCGTTGTGTACATTTATTTAAATCCCACATTATTGCAGATCTGTTGTCATTGCACATACTAACTCGTTTCCACCTTCGGTGGTTTTCATCAGCGCATGACCATCTATAAGGCATATGTAGGTTATAGCAAAACAGAGGTAGAGCTCAGACTCCTAGTCGCCTCTCATGCATTGATCGCAGATGGAAATGTAAACTTGTAGACGCCCTGAATACTGTACATCGTTTCGTTTCAATTTTTAACACCATGATTTTTTTAGTTATACGTTCTTTGTTACAAAGAAGTAATATACCATTAGTGCTTTCAGGCGAATATTGATAATAGGAAAAAGTTTCCGATCGTAAACAAAATGAAAGGCAGCCTTCACCTAATAAAATAAGTGAATTTTTTCTACGCGAAATGTAATTTATCAGCTGTGTTAAAGCTATTCTATTCAAAATATTAATATTTTCTACAAAATCCTAAATTACTCACATTTATGCAAATAATCGTTTTTTTTCACAAAATTAAAATAATTTCGGAGATGAAGTTTTCTTGATAAAATTATTTAAAGAACCAAATATAAATTTTAAATTGAATGCTACATACAGGCACAAACATCCTCAAAACACTAGTTGTTCGTAAACTAAACACACAAAAATCTAAAAAGTGAAATAAACATGTTCTTTATAGTATGACACTTTAAATTATGTATTGATTCCCGTTATACAAAATAATTGCCTCTTATTTTCTAATCTCCTTATTCCTCGCAATGTTATTAAAACTCTCTTTTAAAGTATTTTTGTAGTGTTTATTTAAGTCCGCAATCTTGGGGAACATATTTATTAACCTAACACGCACAAATAACCTTAGCTTATTCTAAATTCGTTACATGCATTTAGCGAAATCAACAATAAAGTTATGATTGGATTACTTAGAAATTTTGCAACCGACATTGCAGGTGGAGACTACTTATGCATGAAATGCAAATCGTTGCTTTCAAATAATAATATATACAATGCGGCCTTATTTCGAGTGCTCAGTTTGAGCTGTTTCTCTAGTGGTGACTCAAGTAGGAAAAAGATCTTACTTACAATAACTATGTTTTTTGTTCGACTTGTGAAATGGAATGTGAGAATGGGTGTTCTCATTCGAAACATTTTTTTGAAGAATTAAGTTAGAAGCGATATTCAATAAGCCAAAATGTGACTTTCAGAGTATTGATAAAGACTATGCCAAATACACAGTAAAAACATGTGCACCAATCCTATAATAATAATAATAATAGAATTTTGATGCTATGCACTTGATTAAAATGCATATTTGATTATGGTTAAACTTGGATTCACAAAGTTGACTTACATATATAAGCCTATATGTCTATTCTATATTTTTCATATCCTTTTGGACTTATTTGCATTAATTTTCACAATACCTCACACATAAAAGCACTGATTTTAATGATCGGCGCTAGAAAACATATATCTATTATATTTTTCATTGAATGAGGTCATGGTTACTAGAATATAAGGCTCTTTTGAGAATTGGTTGTTATTTTCAATTTTGGTTAAATATAGCCAATCGCAAATCAGGTTTTAGTCTGAAGTTGCATCGCCAATGACTTTATACGAATTATTACTACGAATTATTATTACTGATTTAATCCTAAATAAAATTATATATCCAGCAGCTTTACATTTCATTGCCGTATATATATATATATATATATATATATATATATATATATATATATATAAGTAATATTTATGGTGTAGCATCAGCTCCTACTGTGTCGCCAGCATGCACGAAACACACGTGTACTTGAGATTTTATCGTTTGTTCATGCTGACTTTTGGAGATACATCTTAACTTCTTTGAATTAATTTGCTACTGGCTACTCAATACCAAATACGTAATCCTTCATATATATATATATATATATATATATATATATATATATATATATACATATATATTATGTCTTTGCAACAAGGAATAGATATCTATTATACTTAATATCGATGTTTGCAAATGCGACATAAAATCAAAGTTTTCTATTTAAATAGTGCCTTTTTCTCATTTGTTTACCGATTTAAAATAGTCTTAGTTGCCATAAAGAATTCAAATGAGTAACTCTCTAGTTTTCACTGTGTATTGCATTATTTTCCTTTAAACAGACTTGGCTTACAGATCTGGATATATTTGTTGTGCTGTTTTCCGCGATTATTCACGATTACGATCACACCGGCACCACAAACGCTTTCCACACGTCAACTGGGTAAGTTGCACAATCTTTCTCCGCAAATATTCATGCAAATTAGTGCATTCACATTCTTGATAACCGTTTTGTTCATGTCGAATCAGTAGATTAGTATAGAAGTGAATCGAAGATTATTTTAGGCTGTGCATGTTTGACAAAGAGCAGAACGTTGCCGAAATATTAACACACTCGAACATAGGCAGATTTTGAGTTTCTTTTTAAGAGCAAGAAATGATAAAGAGTTACGAATACCGGAGGCTGTAAGTTGCCAACTCCCCAATTTGTAGCCAGATAAACCAAAAAGGTTTTCACATGGGTAGATTATAACTTGTTGATTTTTTTTGCACGCGTTTATGTGTATGTGTATATCTGTGTGCGTGTGTGTACCAGCATTTGCGTTTCTACGTTCCTGCTCGATTTCGTATAATGTATTCCTTAAAACCAATATGGTCGTTCTTGCTTATAAAATTTGAATATAATGTAACGGCTCAAGAAGAATTCGCCGACATATTGCCTAAATGAAATTCAAATTTAATTTACGTGGCACCAATTAAAACAAGCGAAATTTTCCGTTAACCAATGGCATGCGAGCCTTCGTTTTCACGCTTTATAAGCACGGTGCATTTACCATGTTTGTCATTAAGTCACGTTTGATTTCTGCTGTGAACTACATATACGTGCTGTATCCCGTCAAACTGACTGTTCACCTACGCTGACTTCTGGACTTGCTTCACAAGCAGAGTCACCCAGTCACGCTAATCTCGTTGCTGCACAACTAGTGAGATGGAGCAACATCTTTATTATTGGACCTCTACATGTGCCAGTCACCACGATGTTGTCGCGCATCTTCAACGAGACAATTCTGAGACCTCACACAACTTTTCGGCGCTAATTGCAACGTCACAACCGAAAGAACATCAGCCAGTCAACCGCAGTCGGTCTCAAGTGTCTAGGAGTGCCTCTAGATATTGCCACACTATCTAACTTTCTCGGCATTTGCCGGGGAACGCAATTCCGGCCCTAATAAGGACCAGAAACAGTACTAATTATTAGCTTTCTTGGCACCTAAACGCTTTGTGACGTCGTACAACATTTTCTTGAAGCCCAACGCTTTACAATATAAAGTATTAGGTATTGCAGTAGAGTTACGTTGTTGCAAATATAAAATAGTACTTTTTCAAAAAGTTTTTATGCCTGCTACATAATAAATATACAATTTATATCACAGTATAAAATAATAAATATTTTATATTTTTCGTGCTATAGCTTCACAAAATATCTTTTTTCGCTTATGAATATAATAATTTTTAAGTCCACCAGTCTTAGGCATGGTTTCTAAATTTCCGTACATATTTCGCTGTTTCTGAATTAATCTTAGATCTGTGTTTGCTTCGCGTTATATGATCTAGGACATTTTAGTTAAGTAACGAGATTTATCGCAACATTTTGGTGGTATTTTTCGTCGGCTTTAAACAGGTCATCATAAAATGAAAAGAAAACGCACATAGATTAGAACTTTTATGCATTTGACACTTTAAATGCACAAAATATTTTAGTTAGTTTATCAACAGTCTAAATGCTTGAGTCAATTAGCCTCAGAATCAAAAGTACGCATTAGCATCACTCCTTAACTGTTTATTCAAATAAACTAATATCTTTGACTGCATATGGTAGTGCAATATTTGGCCTTTTATTTGCGTTGTCAGATTTATGGCATTATTTCCGCGATGTCCGATGTGCACCATGAAAATTTAAGTAGAAACTCGTGTAGTTGAGTTCCGGACTCGATTCCCGGCGAGTGTTCAAATAATATTTATTTTTCTAAGATTGCTTTATGTTGAATCTGCCCAATTTGCGCACTCGATTCCCGGCGAGTGTTCAAATAACATTAATTTTTCTAAGATTACTTTATGTTGAATCTCCCCAATTCGCGCACGTTGGTTGTCGCTTAGTACAATCAGTTTTGCAAAGACCGAATGATCCCCATTCCCATGTACGCATTAATTTTGTCTTCTCTTTGGCTTGATGCGAAATCGTTTCTTTCTTCCGAAGACTTCAATATCTTTCATACTGAGGTACGAACGAAGATTAGATCGTGGTTAGTATGGACGATGTTGAGGCCTTCGGAAGAAAGGGACGAATCTGCACCAAGCCAAAAAGAAGACAAACTCGAAGCGTACTTGGAAATGCGAATTAATCGGATCTTTGCAAAACTGATAGTGCAACACGACAGCCCGCTAACAGAAATCGCGGTGATTCAACAAAACAGGGAGACCTAGACTGGACAGTAAAACCATTTCAACAGTGCTGTCCCAATTTCTCAAAAGGCTAATTGACACTTAATTTATATTACAGAATGAGGCAATTCTATTAACATGAATTTCAATACCAAGAACTTGCGGTGCACAAAAGCACCATTTTAGAAACCAGGTATCCCAAAAGATTTACTGCGGCTAACTTGAAATATAGACAGCGAGATAATGCAATGAAGCCGTACCAAAACAAAGCTGATATAGATTAGTATATCTTTTGGAAGAGGCGCAATACCTGAATAGACACAGAGGATTAAAGCAGCACTGGTAACTTGGATGATTATCACAAAAATATTTTTGAACAACGAAACGCCTGCTAACCATAAATGTAAAGGAGAAGACTCCAGAAATCTATAAGTCCAACATAGTTTATTTATACAGAAGCAATAGCTGCTCGGGTGATATATGGGTCAAACTGGACAATTACTAAATAAGCAAATTAACTATCATTTTAGACCAAATATAGCTGGCAAAATAAGAGGAAGTATCGCAAAAGCTGCACAGATCGTTTTTTTAAAATAGCACTCCAATCTAGGCGGATTTCAAGGTCTTAAAAAAATGACTTGCGCATAGAGGAAGCTATAAGTTACAACATCCTTATAGCTTGCTTCATTAGTTTGGTGTTTAAAACGTGTTATGATGTGTTAACTGAAAAAGATGGCCGCCAAATGCTATCAAGACAACTTGAAGAAACAAAAGAGCTGGAATTCAGCCTGTGTTAGTCTAAACGCAGATCGGGTAATTCTTAATGGTAAGCCACATAAATTAGAGCTGTTTGTGTATTAGTTGTGTATAATATGTTAAATTAGCTGCACGTGTGCGTTTGTGTGCATACGCTTCCTGTTTGTTTTTTTAATAATGTGTGCACTGATTCAGACTTAAACCCGACTTGTTTTTCAAAACTGGCTACGTAAAATACCAGTCATTGCAGTAGGGTTGAGTTTTGTCGCACAAAATGGACATTTTGACTTTTGTTGTATACACATTGTTTATAATAAATTTAAGCTTCAATACGTGATCCATTGATCAGTTCAAACTATGAATGCATACGGATAACTGAATTAAAAGGTTAAACATTTCCTATTATAACTTACCCTGGTGGCATAATGATCGTTTTCATAGTGCCAAATCAGGTTTGGCTTGTTTGATATTTATAACGAAAGCGATGCCTATGCGACCTATTTAAATGAACACTAACCAGAACGTATATTTTGGCATAAAAATAAAACTTGCAAGTAATGTGCGGCATGGTTAAACTACATAAATTTTAATCTTAAACTTTTTTGAAATTTTGTTCTTTATGACAGCTTGCGATATTATAAAAAAATTAATTATATAGGAAAACGTTTTTCAATCATTAATAATTCATTATTTGAATAAAAATTTTATTTTACTGTTTCTTTTGAGAATATAAAAAATATGACATTACCTGAATTATGAATTGTCCTTAACTAGATCCAATTTGGCCATTCTATACAATGATCGTAACGTGTTAGAGAACCATCATGCAAGCTCCGTGTTCAAGTGCTGTCAGGATCCCGAGTTCAACATCTTCAAGAACATGGACAGAGCGCAATATAAGTAGGTCATCTCTCAAATAATGCACCCTAGTTTTGATAAATATTGTATCTCACTGTGAGAAAGGTGAACCATGGAAAGATTGTCAGCTAACGCTAGAGTGAAAGAAAGTGAAATTAAAGATTTTGTGTCTTTCGACTAGCCTAAACTATTTGCACGTAATGCAAGGTACATTTGCTTAATTGGCTGTGCATTCTTTCTTAGCGTCTGTTGTGAATCATGACGAATTCAACATAAAAGGAATTTTAGAATAAGCAAACTTAGTTAAAAGTTCAATATATAAAATAAATTGGTTAATAAAAATAATATAAACAATTTATGTCCAATTGAGTAAATATAATATTTAGAAATAATTTTTCAAAATTTGCAATGCTAAAAAGTGCGGCAATGAATTTCTACTTTTTTGTTTTGGAAGCTTTTGATGATGAAAATAATTATTAATTTGTAACGTTTAGAAAGGGGTTTTCCGTTTACGAATTTCCACCGCGTTAAAGGAATTTCTGGCTAGCACTCACAAACCGCCAACGAGCTGGAAGCCACAATCGGCACACGAGAAGTGGCAAAGGCAGACAGCAGTTTGATGCGTACAAGAATTTGTGTACGTCACCTTAGTTCAAATAAGGCTACAGCTCCAGTTCCATTAAATTGCGCATACACTAGTGAACAAGCTTTCGCCTCAAACAATCATTGATTGCGTGGGTGGTGATAACAATTCTTTAAACAAAATTTGTCGGTTTAATTGTTTAATTGTATTACGCTTTTATGTATGTGTCCAAAGCTACAAAAGCGTTAATTCTTGTGACTGCATAGAAATTGTGCAGCCGATATTTCCAGTCAAGTACAATGTATGCGAGACTACTAGGTGTGAGAGCCGCATTGTTAATATCGCTTTCCATATATATGCAATTCGGTTTGATCCTCGCTAGTCAGTTTTCCGTCGTACTCTGATGATGATCATAGAAGGTCGAAACGCGACAGTACGTTTGGCCGACGGCAGTTTGCTATGTTGTTCAACTAGTTAAATACGTTTGGATTGGTGTTTACTTGAAGCTCGTCAACTTGACTTAAAGAATTGTGTCTCAAGCATTCGTTCAATATTTTAAAATTATATAAAAAATAATGAGAAAAGACTATCAGATTCATCAATTTGAGTTATGCATTTTAAAACATTCTATAATAATAAAATATTAATCTATGACAAAATTGATGATAGTTTATATTTTAGCATAAATTAAAGTATGTATAGGTTATATAACGAATGTTATCGGCAATACCACAATGTACTTCGTCTTATGCAATTTTCACCTTAGCTGCAATGTCTGTAGCATAAATGTTATCTCAAACTAGGCTCCAAAAGCACACCATTAATAAAACTAAGCACGCAAAACTTAGATGAATTTTAATTCAAAGATTATAATAAACCAAGTCAAGCCAGAATGTAAATAGTGTCGGAATTGCTTGCTTCAACCTAAATAAACAATTTCAATTTTCCATTTGGAATTTGTCTCGGCCTAACAGCAACCACGGGAAGATATTTCCTGTTTCTGTCTCACAACCGTCATTGTCTGCGAATGCATAACTGGTGAAACCAGACAGTTAATTATTGCGTGCACACAGATGATTTTGTACTTATTCTAAAACAACTTTTGTAGCTGATATCTAACCTTTACACCAAAAATAATTTGTCAAAATATTGCGCAGTGACTCAAATTTTTAGTCTTTATTGCTTAATATAATTTTAAATGTTAGGTAAATACAGCACACTCTGGAATTGGAGTTGTAACTTTCCAACATCGTAAAATCGCACGACTTCATCGAAAAATTGCATTCATTTGACAAATTTAGCCACCAGGTATGGTTACTGGCACTAATTATTCAATAATTGTTTTTAAAAACTTTAAACTGACTCATATTTTTGCAAATTTTACTGGTTAACATTTGTTTTTATAGAGAGTTTCGTTCTTCTGTAATTGAGGTGGTACTGAACACGGATATGTCACTGCATTTTCAGCAGATCAACTCGATAAAGACTGCGCTTACCTTGCCCGATGAGTAAGTGCATTTTATGAATAAGAGTTACTTTTTTTCTACCTTGAGTTTTATGCAATTTTCAAGATGCAATGATACATTTCTATAAGGCTAACTTATTTATTTGAAATTTGAGTTTTATCTTTTAAACGTTATTTTGTTCATAATTCCATGTTTCATAAAAGTTAATTGTGTCATTCTCATGTGCAAAAGTAAAAAAATTGAAACAGCGAGTGTTTGAAATAGGAGAGCGTAGGATTATTTCCGTGCATCATCTCCAATTCACGCTCAATTTAGAAAGTTGCGTTTGTCGTTTACATTTACATTTTGAACTGAACATTTCTAACAGTTCACTGATGTAGCTATGGGATGCTGCCATGCATTCTCCTGACGGGTGTATACCCACACCATCTTGAGTAAACGAGATTAAATTAATTTTCGAATCAGAATAAGAAAGCACTTTTCCCTTCTTAGACATCCAACTTATTTGAACGTAGAACTGTGAATTGACACTAACATAACCTAGAAAATCTACCTTCACTTTCACTGCTGTAGCAGTCTGTCAAATCTCGCAAAAGAAACCGAATTAACAATGTAACACAACCAAATCAGAAGATCTGCACTGAAAACAGGATCTAGGGAGAGATGAGCTACCTGAGAAATGCTTTCTTAAACTTACCATATAGAGAAGACATTCCAATTTAAAAAATTGCATGGCGGTTAAATCGAATCACTAAAAAGAATTTTCATAGAGCAGAAGCTGGCATCAACTTCATCGCTAAGAGAATTATGAGGTGGGAGGCCAAAGATCAAATATCATTTCTCTTTAAATTGTTTGTTAGTCTACAAAATATCATGTTTGCGCACGATAGCACACATATTGTATGTACGAAAATCAATTGATCAACAGAATCCAACAGCACATGCCGCAGGTATGTTCTTGAAGGTAGCATGTTGTGTTCAGCAAAATTAACTGACTGGTTCTCATCCATTATTTAAATGAAGGTTGTGATCTTAATGTAAACACCAATCCCATTATATAAATAAATTTGCCAGTATAAACCAATCATTGTATATCAAGATCGCACACTTGATATAAATAATTGTTAACCTCGCCGCGCAAACAATGTTCATTTAATCATATAAATGTTCGTTTTAATATTATTTCCCCATGTAGTGTGGTGGCGGTTCTTTGATGACTTGTTGGGGGTGTTCAGTTGGAACTTTAGGCCTAAATGGATTTCTTATAGGCTCCACGTAAGGGAAAAGCTAACTAAGAAACATTAGTTAGCATATAACTGATAATTGTTTTTTGCATGCGGCAGGGTGGTTCAGTGGTTAGAGCAACAGAATCCGCACCAGGTGTGCCTAGGTTTAAGCCTTGTCCGCACAAATTTTGGACAGCAATTGAAGAGTTACAAATAACGAATTAACTGGTCTACTGAATAAATTACCTATTCTACATTATACGACGCTTAGTTTATACTGACAAATGTATGTACGTAATGAGACTGGTGATTATACCAGGATCGCAACCTTGATTCAAATATTTGTTATCACGGACAGCTCAACCAAATTTCGTATATTGTGTTAAATAGTTTAAACATATAATATATATATATATATATATATATAACATAATAGTTACAATTTACAAATTTGTATATTCCAAGTAAACGAGTCATTATCAACAATAAACGTAAAATTTCTTAATAAATGTGTTTTCCTTTCTTAAAAAAGTACGCTGTACAATTTTCTAATGAAGTTCGACGTTTATCTTCAAATAAACCAAATATTTATTACCGTATATGAATTTTAAAAATACATTAAAATATTACTTTAGCACTTTCGCTGCATCTCGTCAACTGACTAAGTTCGTAGTATGAAGAAAAAAGAAGTTATGTAAGGATAGCAAAAAAATCCACGCTAAAATACACTAAGACACATCTATTGGTCAAAAACGTTGGAAAAGAGGACACGTACCTAAGCGCAGTTATACATTGGGCTTGGAAAGCCCCTGGCTAATGTTAGTGCACGGAAAAATGATTTTTGCTCGCAAAATTCTTGGTATAGACGATTTGTTTATATAGCTTCCAACGGCAACTGCATATCAACACATCTATATTTTATTAAAATTTAAAATCGTTTTTTGGAATGTCGCAAGTTTTACATAACAGAACGTGCTGAGTTAAAAACGTTCATGCAACACCAGTTTCATTTGGCAACGTTCAGGTTGGTATATGCTACGACAAGCGCGAATCCTATCTTCTATTGCGTTCACCAACAAACGATTGTCCACATGAACAACTACAATTATAATTGACGTTAGATGCGGATTGCAGTGGAAGTTTGTTAGTTGATGCTATCATAACTAAGTCAGCCGCTAAATGCGCAAAAGCCAAGGCGCAACGCAATCTTTCTTTTATGCGTGTCATTGCACTTCACTTTTATACTCTAAGGGACTATGAACAGGCTTCTTATCGGATTTTATTGTGTCATTCGTTCTTCACTTGACTATAAAACGTGGTGGATAACCGTGAATGATAAGAGTGTCACGCACACCATTCAAATTAGTCTGCAGTCTGGTGAGCAAAAGCGCAGTGTCCCAGTAAATAGTGTCTTGACTAAGGAGTTTTTCCATTTCAATGGGCGGGTGCTATTGAAATGCAAATATTTCGCTGTCCAAGTTTTTTTCACGGAAAATTGGTCTTCGCAATGTGCCATCAGTTATATGTTTGAGCAACATATGTCAAGAAAACATGAAGTATCAACCTCCTCATTTCCAAGTGTAAATCTAATTTTCGGATGCCATACGTTGAATTTGTTGAGTAGTTCTCCTGCATGCTCACGCCTATCACAGACCAAAAACATTTATAATCAACACAACGGTTGTACAGTTTGCATTGTCGCGTTTTGCATATGCGGGTTGAAGCTTTGCACTAACAGTTTCACAAAGATCCGATTGATTAACCTTTCCACTGTTTTGTCTTCGATCAGGCTGGGTGCGTAAACGTCCTATTCTTCCGAAGTCTTAAACATCGTTCAGACTAATCATTGTAAATGAGGTGTTGCGTGATCTTTTTTTACTGGCAACGTTTCGGAACTTCAAAACCCGTTCCATCATCAGGCCAATAGTCACATATATGCACCGCACAATACTTCCAATAGCAGATTTAAGCAAATGCAAAATATGAAGCTGGCACCTCGCAAATGTTCAAAATCTATATTTAAGACCAAAAAGGTTGTAAAGTTTCATTTTACTTAATAAATCGAAGTTCGTTCCTTCCAGCATGCACATAAACATATCCACCATGATGGAGGCCAGAGCAAAACCTCTTCCAAGACCATCTTTCTGTTTGTATAGTTGACGACTATAGGCGAATTGAATATGTGAACATCATAAAGGCAATAGCTTCTCCAGCTGCCTTTCACTCAGTTCAAAGTTTGGGAAATGATCCCGTACATAATGACATTTTGCTTTCCATATATATGCAATGTGGTTTGATCCTTGCTAATCAGTTCGCCATCGTACTCTGATGATGATCATGGAAGGTCGAAACGCGTCAATGCGTGCGACTGGCGGCAGTTTTGCTGTTTTTCGACGACTAGTTAAATGCAATGGGATTGGTATTTACTTCATGCTCGCAAACTTGATTTAAAAATTTCAATAGTTCTTTGAATGGACCATTAGTAAATATTGATCCAACATCATATGAACACATCCAATGGTTTAAAATGTTCAATATGTCTTCTTTTGCAACAACTTCAAAGGAATCTGTCAAACTGTACACAGATAGTGATTCTTCACCGGCTTTGATAGGGTAGCCTACCATTTCGCATATTCATACGTTGGCGTATTTGTTATTGACACGATTGGTCTCGGCGCTTTGGTAATGCATACATCCTCAGTAATTGTAATCCAACCGGTCTCAAGTTTTGGGTTCAGCATGTGTGATCCATCCGTCATGTAGAAGGTTGGAGAACTTGGTTAAAATGACCCTCCCGGTTTTCTCCGTTGTATCACGCTTAAAATCAACTTTAAATTGTGGACCCGAAATTAAACAGTTGACTTTAGAAACGCAATCGTCCAGATTCATGACAAACGGTGACAAAATAATACGATCACGATCTTTGCCCACTTCTCATAACGAAGTCATGTGTATTTTATTCAACGAAGATTTCATTAACATTGATCAACTTTTATAGTGGTGGAAAATGTCTACAAGCTTTACATTAAATCATCGTTGACTGTTATCATTATACGCGTGTTAATTGGTCAGCTGATTAAACAGTGATACAAACTCTGCTTCTGTTACTATATGGTCCTCTTAACCAGGAATGCAAGACGTTTTTGTCTATAGGCGGAAGCCTCGCTTTGTAACAATGTCAGTTTCTTCTTTGATAAAATAATCACAAATTTGCTAAGATCAGGCAATTTACTATAAATTAAATGCTTCAACTTTTCAATAGTTGCTTGTCTAGTTTTAAATACCACTCTTTGACAAATATTTTAAAGCTTAATTTTTGGCATAGAGACAAAGTTCATTCATAACATCAGATAGATTGTCCAACTGTGCTCGAATGTGACTTATTTTTGCATCAGATCTTTCTGCAATAGAAAGTCTAAATCGATGATGTTTTTTCTGTTATGTGGTAAGACTACATTTTCTAGTTTCTTTGCAAAAGAACGTGCTAAGCGTGGAGTTTAACAACGTTGTCTGTAAGAAACGCCGTGTTCCAGTTTCTTGGGCAACTTTACATTTGAGTTACACAATTTCATCCTATTTAACAACTGTTCTTGTAGGACAGATTTTCATCAGATACACAATTCTTTTATTACCAGATTTTAAGTTTTTAAAAATACATTTCAAATAGGATTGTAGCGCTTTTGCTCCATCATTTCAACAAATTTTCTTGAGGGCATGAACAAAAGAAAACTAAGAATTTACGTTTCGATAAAAACAGTCTACGTTAAAAATACACAAGTAATTATATATTTATTCAAAATTCTTTAGACGATGAGACATATCTAATCGCAATTTTACACGTATGTTATAAATATATTGGCATATCTATGTTCATTTATAAAAAACTATTTTTTTCGCATACACGATAGATTTATAATTCATTCTCTCGTAAATTATCTACTAATGAATATTTTAATAACTTTTCTAATGGCAAAACGTACACAATGTTTAAACGGAGAGAGTTAATGTGTGAATTCGCAGAAAATCGATTTTCATTCATTAAATCTAAACTGGTGGTTATGCGTATAAATTATTGGGTGGTCTCTGATTTCACATGCCCCAAACTTTTCAGTTTGCTGTATGTTTTCCTTGTCAAAATTATATTTAAACATCTTCATGTGTAGATTCTTTAAATCAAGGTTGCGAGCTTGAAATAAACACAAATCCCATTGTATTTAATCAGTCGTCGAAAAACATAACAAAATTACCGCCAGCCGCAACGCACTGACGCGTTTCGAACTTCCATGGTCATCATCAGAGAACGACGGAAAACTGACTATCGAGGATCAAACCGCATTGATTATATATGCGGTTTGATCCTCGATAGTCAGTTTGCCGTCGTTCTCTGATGATGATCATGGAAGGTCGAAACACATCAGTGCGTTGTGGTTGGCGGTAGTTTTGTTATGTTGTTCGACGACTGATTAAATACAATGGGATTTGTGTTTACTTCAAGATCGCAAACTTGATTCAAAGAAATGTTACCACCACCCGCGCAATCAATTATTGTTAAATTGGATTGCCTATTCATATGTAAATTTTCTATTAGAAAATTTTGATAGATAAGATTCTTATATCCTAAGTAATTTTTAAAATCTCTACACATATCAATGTTAAAATGATAAATAATTCATAAAACGATCTAAATCAATCAAGGAATAATGCGCTGACAGTTGATTGTCGAAAATTCGGTTAGATCGATGGAAATTACTAGCCAAGACAATTTTCAATGTCAAAAGTGTATTTACACAAAAATTGCTTCGCCATTCACAACAGCCTTTTATAACGAATGCTATGATTTAGGCATAAGACCATTCATTTTTTAATGTAATTGGCTTGAGAACTTGTAATTACAGTGAAAAAAACGATTGAAAAGACGTAATTAAATGACGTAGTGAAACGCGTTATTTTGGTACTAAGTTATGGCCCCATTCTATTACATTTTTTGGAAAAAGTGTATGTAGAACGTTTATCCGAAAGAAATTACTAAAATTCGTGAAAAAGGGATATTTGAATCCATTTTTTGGTTCATATAATCAACTTAAAATTAAAATTTAGGCAGTAAAAAACAGATTTTTTAATTCACCAAGCAATTGAAAAATTAATTTTCGCAATCGAGTCTCATTAGTTTTATATATAAATGTGACGTTTTCTGAACATACCCGAATTCGAATATGTTTCTTTGAGTGCATCACATTAAAGATTGATTTTTAATTTTACACATAACTATATAGATGATAGCATAGGAGTTTTTATAATTTCATGCAGATTAATCAGAATATAAAACGTTTTACGCTACAAGAAATGTAATGCTGAAGAAGACGGTTAAATCTAAATTGCCATTTATGGTTACATATAATTTTATCTACAGGTGAAGGTCGTCTGCATCACAAACAAAGTTGACGCAATAAAACTACGCAGAATGGGCTCTCGTAATACTCATAGAGTATAACGTCAAAAAGATCAATAAATTTCGGAAATTTTGTTGGTTTAAGGATGAAACTAACTAAAAAATATCGTTTGACACGTTTTCCGATGCCGTTTAAATATACATTCGTATAGACGGATGACTTTTGTTTAGTCAAATAATATTAATAAAGATCGAGTTTAAAATTATTTCAGTATTGAATCACTAAAAGTCTTCATTCATAAGCTCGATCTTTCTCATGTAAACAACGAAATTCACTTAGATTAATAAAGCTCGATTTCATTTAATTTATTCCGCTATTAACACTCTAAATATTAACAAATTTATTTATTAATAAAATAATTTATTCATACATTTATTCAATCAATAAATATATCTATTTACCAAGCAAAGAAATTATGACTTATTGATTTATTGACTCATTAAATCACTAGCTGATTTACAGATTCATCCATTCATCAATACATTCATTCGTTCGTTATTTCATTCATTTATTCATTCATTCATTCATTTATTTATTCATTCATTCATTCATTCATTCATTCATTCATTCATTCATTCATTCATTCATTCATTCATTCATTCATTCATTCATTCATTCATTCATTCATTCATTCATTCATTCATTCATTCATTCATTCATTCATTCATTCATTCATTCATTCAAACATTCATCAAATCAATTATTCATTCATTCATTTTTTCAATTATTCTTTCTTTCGTTTATTCATTCACTCAACTAGTATTTCATTCATTCGATCATTTATAAATTTATTCATTCAGTCATTCTTTTATCCATTCAGTAACTCCCTCATTCATTCATTCTTAAATTCTTTCACTCATTCAAGCAATCAATTATTCATTCGTTGATTTAATTGTTCCTATGTTTATTCTTTCATTCAATCCTCGAATTTTTCATTTAAAAATATTTTAAAATTATGTTTGGTTAATTTAATAGTTAATTAAGCTTTACATATGCTTATGTTTATATTTCATTTTCTTTTTTTGCGTCACCATTTTGACGTATAGAAAAATATTGGTTGCGATCTAATTTTCGTCATGAATTTGACATGTTTCCTAGATTCGAGTGACGATTGACAAAAACTTTGAAGGAATTTGTTTTCAGTGCTTTCATGTTTTTGATCCACAATTAATTTTGTTATAGGTTCGAAAAATTGAAAGCTATCTCGTTGTTGGTGCACTGCGCGGACATTTCGCATCCCGCTAAGGCTTGGGATCTTCACGAGAAGTGGACGGACCGACTTTGCGAAGAGTTTTTCTTGCAGGTTATTCGTGCTTTGTTTATTTTCTGTCTGTTGCGTTTAATCATAAGTACGGAGTTTTTCATTATAATTCTCTATATCGTTCGAATCCTGTTGCGTATTTTCCATGTTATGCTCTTCTTTCTTTATATAATATTTAATAGCGTTAATTGGATTAACTTATTTTCTTAACCTCTCTTTTATTATGGCAAGTTTCATTATTTTCTGGTATCAACATACGAAAAAATCAGAAAAGTAAATATAGAATGTCCTTTTCAATGTAAACTATAAGGCTGTTTTGACCAAATTATAGACACGTCTCGTGTTTCTATACCAAGAAATAAATTTGATTAACATTAAGACCCACCTGATAGAAAATTATGTTTGACTTTTTAGTAAATACTAAAATTAACTGCAAATGGATTATTGATCGGTGGTGTTCGGTTGTGTTAGTTAAATTGGATTTGAATTTTAAAAATAGAAGAACCATAACGCCTTAGCATTTATCCGGTGTTCAAACCTGCTTGTATGTTATTATGTTAGATTTGTTGTCTTAAAATATTATGTTGATCGAAGAAGCCAGCATAACTATCAATAGTTCTTTTGATATAAATGATAAGCCGGAAATTTTCCTTGAATCAACATAATTATAGTGAAAAAACTAGCAAATACTGAAATGTTTTAGAATTTCTAATTAAAAATAGATGAGAAATCGAAGATACCGTTATAGCACAAGGAATCGCATTGATTTGCCATGGGCAAAGATCAAAATAATATTGTTCATATTTATAACATATTTATTTCGCATTTTTTCCGCCTGTGTCTGGGAATGAAAATATAGAACTTGAACACGGCGGAACTTTGGTGTATATGGACCTTCTATTTATATGACTTTTTCTAAAACTGCTACAATTCTATAAAAAAACAACGCCTTGCAAACTGCTAACTCACGGGTTTTTTTTAAATTATCGTGAAATCAAGTATCTTATAATGAGTGAATTCAAAATGCAAAATTTGAATATTATTTTGCACAATAACAAACATTTCCTTACCAATCGACTTGACTCAGGAGTTTAAATTCAATTTTTCTTACACCCTAGCCATTAACCCTGTAGTAGATCGGCTTAC
>JAQBSW010003684.1:57500-79232 GCA_029291075.1 Eudiplozoon nipponicum
CAGCAAATCTGCCTTAAGTCATAAGTACTGAATGTGGTATGAGGGTAGTAATAATATTTATTTGACAAAACTCCAACTAGAGATTGACCACGTGTTATAAAGAAGAATATTGATGATCAAATGTTTTAAATTATGTATTAAGTTTTGCGCACCAAGTAACAAACCAGAAGGATAAACCACAGACAGCATGAACGAACAGTATAATCTCGGTTACACTCATTTCATGCTTACTGTCGAATTAGCAGGAGGAGCCGGTATTACGTTCTTTACTCACTAGATATTTATATGAGAAATGTGGGAAAATAGGACGGTAAAATCTCATATACGAATGTGTAAACCTGCAGTTGAGAAGCTAGCTTAGACTAAAGTCTTCGACAATGCGACTTCAAAGCTTACTCACTCTATATATATATATATATATATATATATATATATATATATATATATATACCGAGTCTGTAAAGATAGCAACACAATAGCTACTGTGTCTGTACTCGATACCAACATTATATTACAAAAAAGGAACATGGTACTAGCACTATGGTTGCCGAGTCGGTACATTTTACCAACACGATGGATTTCAATGTATGCTAAATTTCACCAAAATTGAGAATTATAACTATTTCTGAACACTTTTTACTCCAGTAAATCCACACACTCTAGCCTTGATCGATATAAGTTATCACATTTCATTCAATTCAATATATAACAGTTAAATAGTGTTTGCTGCAAAGAACTAATACATATGCAAGTATGAATTAGGTTCTGCTAACCTAGTAACAAATTAGTTCAGTAGTGACCAGAAGAATAAACCAAAGACAGCATGAACAGAAAGTATAATCCCATGCACATTCGCTTCGTGCTTACTGGCGACTCATCAGTAGGAGCCGGTATTACGTCCTTTAACCACTATATATTTCTGTGAAAATGTGGAATAATAGGACGGTACAATCTCCTAGACGAATGTGTAAACCTGCAGTAGTGAAGCTAACATCATATAAAGTCTACGACAATGCGACTTCAATGCTAACTCACACTATATAATATATATGTCGAGTCTGTAAAGGATACTAACTCTATGGCTATTGTGTTAGTAACTGATACCTTTTTTAAAATCGATGAGTACCGGATACTAGCACTATGGTTTCCGAGTCGGTACATGATACCAACCTGATGGATATAAATTTATGCTAAAGTTCACCCAAATTGAGAATTACACCAATTTCCGAACACCTGTTACTCCAGTTAAACCATACACTCTGGCCTTGAACAAACTATTCATTTGTCTATTTTCAATTCATGTGGAAACTTCTGTTTATTTAACGGCAGATTAAGGATGATTTCAATTCCAGCTACTGAATTTTCTAATTCCTGTTTGCTTCTAGCTCGAAAACACTTGGAAATCCGCCTCGCAATCACTTTGATGTTCATAAATTATGTGTTTGGCTAAGGCAAAAATATTCTCCCTATCTCGTGCTATGTTAATTCTAAAGTGCTTTTAGATCCATTTCTTTAATAATTGGCCAGTTTAGTCTACAAAGGGCATTGAGCAGCTATGTCATGAGTGTATTTGAGCAAAATTTGACTGTTGGATTGCATTGAGCTCATATTTTATATTTTTGCTTAGCAGGCAATGATAGAAACTGATTTTCAAATTCATCGAGTAAATATTTGGGAATTTGCGCTCTTCTTAAATGTTAAACCGCATTATATCGTCTTGTGCGTTTAAGGCTTTGCTGTTTCTTGTCATATTTTATGATTCATATCTAACTCAGTAAATGTTTCTAATTGAACGATTTCGAATAAAATTATTTTCAGCACCAAAGATTCTCGGCATTAAGATACATAATTATGGGCAAACGTTTTCAATATAAAATTTATTTTGAAGGAAATAGGTAAAGCACAGTAGAAATGGATGTATTGCCCAGTCGATATCTAAATTCAGAATAGTTTACTTTTTAAACTACCATCATGCTGACTAAATAAAAATGCATCAGTGTAGATTAAGCGTTTTAGCATTTGCTAACCACATTGCTAATAAGAATCAAATTCCAAACCGGGCGAACGTCCATGTGATTTTTAAAAAGTATGGAATAAATAGGTGTTACGAAGGGCAGAAGCCGTCAGTTGCAATGTCCTTAATTTGCAGTTAAATTAGTTGCTACATAAATAGAGCATAAACTTAAGAGGCGGCTAAATAATGTTTGTTGCGGAGAAATAATATATATGTAAGTATGTATTAGGTGTTGCGAACCTAGTAACAAATAAGTTCAGTTGTGACCAGAAGGATAAACCAAAGACAGCATGAACTAAAAGTATAATCTCATGCACATTCGTTTCGAGCTTACTGGCGACTCATCAGTAGGAGCCGGTATTACACCCTTTAACCACTATATATTTGGGTGAAGAATGTGGGATAATAGGACGGTACAATCTTCTAGACGAATGTGTAAACCTGCAGTAGAGTGAGTCGCCAGTAAGTACGAAACGAATGTTCATGCTGTCTTTGGTTTATCCCTCTGGTAACAACTGGACTAATTTGTTTCTAGGTTCGCAACACCTAATACATACTTAAGAGGCGGTTGCTTGTATATATGTGTGTTTGTTTGCTAGTTATCTAGGTGTTATTGACTTCTTGTTCGCTTCTATATAATTTATGTACCCATTTCAGTTCCAACCAAATCGTTTTATAAAAAAGTCTATATAAAATACCATATATCGTAGTACAGTTGAGTTGTGACGAAAATAAAATATATCCTTCTTTGACTTTATTTTATACACGTGCTTTATAATATAGGTTTAAATAGCCACTTTTTTTCTCAACTTATATTATTACAACGCAAAAATTAATTATCTGAACTTAAAAAATTATTAAATAGTTATGTGCTGAAATAATGATTGTTTGTTAAGTCTTTTCTCATGTCCGTGATCAACGAAATGCATGCGTGAATCGATTTCAGCAGTCTGGTTACAAATATTAACTGTCGATAATGCCTATTGTGTAATTCTATTTCAAAAATTAATTAATGAAAGATGCTCTAAGTTATCGATTAGTGGTAGTAAAACAGAAAAAGATAGTCAGGTAAGGTTATCTAATTATCTTTGGTGGCAATTAGTGAAATAGGTTTACTCAAAGTAAATGAATAATCGTGTTAAAGTAAAAGAAATTTAGAATTAGATAACGATGAGAGAGAGAGTGTGTGTGTGTAATGGTCAACGCAGGTTGAAACACCACAATTGGCTCCATCTTCTTATAGTTGACTCACACTCGTGGTCTGACTTCTCTACAGCAGGCTCATTCGAGTCCACCATTGATACATTTAACACAATGCGTCTTGAACAACTGTCCCAGTCCAAAGATGCGACAAAGCAAACAAGTAGAGGCTTTAATACTAGCATTAAGTTTGAACATAGTAAAATATGTTTCTTGAAGGATGGTTTTATTTGCGGACCTAGATTAATTGAAATTACCTGATCAGCGTTTTGACTAACGCAGCTTTCATTGTTCCAGTAGTTTTCTTTTGATAAAATATTTTGGCCAAACTTACTGTAGGCCTTCGTCAGTTGCATATCGCTTCACAAGTTTAACTAACGAAACAAATGAAGCAAGCGCGTTATTTCCTCTAGCCATGATATTTATACTTCAGACTGACCTTTCATTAGATATTCGCGTGTCACATGTGTGTGTGTGTGTGTGCGTTTTCATAAATGTTGTTTTCATCTAACTAATTTATACCAGAGTGGCTGAATAATAATTCATCAATTGCATGTGTTTACTATTCGTTTTACACACTCAATGTAAATGACGTAACTGAGATGGCCCCCCACTTTCAGGTGGGGGAGACCTATAATTCAGAAACAGTCGTCATAAAAACATGCCATGAGTGATAAAACTAGAAGTCGGATAGACCAATGCACATGTTAAATTTCAATTCAAACCACTAGGTTTGTTTCTTTTGTTAAACTGGTGAAGCGAAATGCAACTGATGAAGGCCTATGGTAAGTTTGGCCCAAATATTTTATCAAAAGAAAATTACTGGAACAATGAAAACTGCGTTATTCAAAACGCAGATCATGTAATAGTAAAATATGTGTTGGCATATATACCTTCACTGTACCATTATTCACAAAATATTACAATAAAAATTGTTCAAACGAACATTGGTTGCGCACGTAACGATAATATTTCATTAAATCAAGTTTTTGAGCTTTAAGTAAACACCAATCCCATTGTATTTAACCAGTCGTCGAATTGTTTAATTGTATTGTCTATATATATGTGTGTGGCTAAAGCTACAAACAGCTAATGTTCAGGACTGCATAGAAATTGTGCAGCCCACATTTCCAGTAACGTACAATGTATGCAAGACTACTAGAGGTGCGAGCCGCATATCTAATTTTGCTATCCATATATATGCAATGCGGTTTTATCCTCGATAGTCAGTTTGCCGTCGTACTCTGATGATGATCATGGAAGGTCGAAACGCGTCTGTGCGTTGCGGCTAGCGGTAGTTTTGCTATGTTGTTCGAAGACTGGTTAAATACAATGGGGTTGGTATTTACTTCAAGCTCGCAAACTTGATTTAAAGAATTGTTACCAACACCCGCGCAATCAATTATTGTTTAAGCGATACTATTTGTTTAAATCATGCTTGCGATCTTGATATAAACACCTTTCCATTTATGTACATACAATATTTCAGTATAAAATAAGCATTGTATAGTATTTTGAAAGGCAATTCGTCCAGTAGACCGTTTATGTCTTTATTATGAACTCATCAGGTAATATCCAGAATTTTTCGTGGACAGGGCTCAAAAGTGGTTACGTCTGCTTCGAGCATCGATAAATACGACTGGATTTATAAAACATAGTTTGTGTTTAAATCAACTTCGTAAACTGGAATTAAAAAGACCAAATTTTGTTGACCTCTCTGTTTTTGCTGATTAAGCACTTTTAGTTCTAGTTATAGCTTAAACAAATTTCAATGCGAACGTGAAAAAAATTTTGTGATAAATTTGCATAAAAAACTTTCCTGCTCGGTGTTTATTCGGTCCAATTTTCGCTAGATGTTCGTTTGTTCTCGCAGCATTCTTCGCAAGTTAATTTTTGGTTTGATTATTTGATCTAATCTTAGAGATTCCAACATCAACATATCTAATTAACTAATTCACAGCACAAATGATGAAATTCAACACAGCTACACGTTTATATAAGCGTTTATATACTGTTTGCGCTTCGTTCTATATATGTCAGGATTAGCATTCTTTATGCTTAATACTATTGTACATTTGCAAAATTCTTGTCGATAATAGAATATTTATAATACAAGTTTGTGCCTGTATGTGTCACATAGTTGATAACTTGTTTAATACCATCCATTTGTTGTGTAAGAGTGGCGACTATCCCTTCTTTGTCGTGTTTTATTGTGCCCGTAAAGGATTCTTTTATTTTGTGTACATTTATTGGTCATTTCCGCATTATGGTTGGTTTTTTTCTGATTAATGGTCGAGGAATAGTCATCATAAATTGAACAGAGATCAGTAAGATATAGGAAATAATGAGCGATAAATGTTGAGTAATATAATTAAACCATAATAAATAAGTTCAATTATGACCAAAAGGATAAACCAAATTTAGCGCGAACGAAAGGTATAATCTCACGTGTACATCTGTTTCGTGCTTACTGGCGACTCATCAGTAGGAGCCGGTATTACGCCCTTTACCCAGTACATACTTGGTGAGGAATATGAGACAACTGATCAGTAAAATCTCCTATACTAATCCGTATACAAGCAGTAGTGGAGCAAACTTTATATAACGTATTCAGAAACGTTACTTCAAGAGCAGCTTACAATATACAATAAATTACGAGCCTGTAAATGGTCCCACATTCCTTGGGCAATCGGATCTCCTATAAAATACCACATGAGCCCGACGACGGCACCATGACTCGGCGTGTGTTCCCCGCCACAAAAGGGTTCAACAGCCACAGGATTACATGGACTCCTGGACAGTACCCCGTACTTCCGAATGGCGAATGAGCTCTGAACAGCCACCGGCAACCATGCAACTTACTGCTGCCTTGCAGACTGCGCTTGGATGTGCAAAGGCCAGAGGTGCGTCCTCGATCAAAAAGCCGAGTGGTGAGGGGACACCACTTGTACCAAATTCCCAAGAAACTCCATGAACTGGAGCCGGCTTATCCTCCAAAAGGAGTCAGCCGCAGTAAAGAAGAATATGGTGTGTATAAGGTGTATTGCCGGCTCCTACTGATAGGGCTTCAGTAAATACGAAACGTATTTACACATGAGATTATTGTTTCATTCATTCTGACTTTTTACCCTACAAGTCCTATTTGAACTATTTTTTTACTAGATGCGTAACTCCCAATAAACAATTGCATATATATTAGTTCTCTGCACGAAACAGTATAAAAATTTCCTCGTTTATCGTATTAGGCTTTCGTTTAAAACAAAACATCTATAAGAAAGTTTCAAACGTCTATTTAAACAAACTAAATTGCTTACATTTATACAATCCTTAAACAGAAAACTATTTCAGAATATCGCGTTTAATAATGCCAAAATTGTATTCAAAATACAAACACGTGTATGCAAGCACGCAAATGAATTTTACTTTATCGTTTAATGATTTTCATTATATCTAATGCCCAGGTTTTATTGATTTCATCGTGGCGCCGAGTTTCAACTTGATGGGTGACATGCTTGATAAGATTATGCAACCGATTCTTGCAGTCAGGAAATCGGTGTCTAACACTATCCAGAACGAATGTGCGGATGAAACTGACCAGACGGTAAGACCTCATCTATTTGGTTGAAAAAGTTTTCGGTTTTCACTATTTATTATTATAAAAAAGTAAGATATATGTTCAAAAATCTTAACATTTAACACATTGTTTATAATATCTCTTGTTAAAGGAAGACCAATTGCTAAGGCGACATTATTTGAAACGGGCTGAAATAAATTTTAGGTTGGGCATGTCGTAGCGAATAAAATCTTTGTTTAATTCAGGTACTTCACCGCATGTACAATTAAATGAAAGTAATGAAGTCTAAAAATTGCACGTTTAACGCTCAAACCATGGTAGTTTCATTTACGCACTTAATTGATTTTTCGACAATTATTAAGTATGCAGTTGCGTTATTGCAAACCTTTCTTTAATTTATTGTACCTCTATTTTAGTTGGATTTATAATTTTAGGGCTTCTGTCTTTTTATTTGGCTTCTTTCCATTTAATTGCAATAACGCATGTTTTAGTTAAATCAAGAGTTGCTTCAAAAAAATTAAAATTCATGCTCCATTTAATTATTATTGATTTAAAATTGGATTAGAAGTACAAAGTTTCGACATGTTTATAAATATATAGTAACATTCATGGACGCTGCTTTTACATTTGAAAACTACCGTCAGTCAGTACGTGTGATTGACGGTAGTTTTGCAATATTGTTCATCGACTGGTTAATTACAATGGGATTGGTCTTTACTTCAATCTCGCAAACTTGATTCAATATTTATTATTTCTACCCGCGCAATCATTGTTTGTTTAACTGCACTTCCTATATATATGTGGCGAAAGCTGCAAAAAGTTAATGTTCGTGGCTGAATGCAAACTATGCAGCCGACATTTCCAGTTGAGTACAATGTACGCGAGACTCCTGGAGGTGAGAACCGCATATCTAATAATTCTTTCCATATATATGCATTGCAGTTTGGTCCTCGCTAGTCAGTTGGATGTCATATTGTGCTGATGATGATGGAAGATGGAAACGCGGCAGTAAATGTGACTGACGGTAGTGTTTTAATCTACTTCAGCGACTTGATAAAATCAAAGGGATTAGTGTTAACTTCAAGTTCACAAACTAAATTTAAAGAGGTGTTACCACCACCCGCAAAATCAGTAATTGTTGGTTTTATTATCCATAGATAATATGTTCATTTATGATACTTGAGAAGAAAATTTAAAATAGATTATTCTTGTATCTGAAGAAATCTATTTTGATCTATTTACATGCGAGAGGTACTATTAAAAATATTCTTATACACACAGCCATATATATATATATATATATATATATATATATATATATATATATATTGGTTTATACCAACTAAGACAATATGTATTCCGATAAGCATGAATTTACTTCTACTCCGTCTTCCTAGTTACTGTAGAGGAAGATATTTCCTCCGACAAAATTAAAGTAACAATTATTGATAAATTTAAACCACCGTGGCTGATTGGAATGAAGACTGTGAAAAAAGAAAATTTGCGCTTAATTTCTAGAACATTCTTTGTTTAAATACTTTGCAGTATATGTACTTTTGAATAGTGCGTAAGTCGCATTTTTCGTATTCTGTAATTGTACTGGCGTGATTTGCTCTAACGATCTTCATTTGAAATTTTATTTCTTAGTTCGGTTTTACAAATCTTGATCTTCACAATGTAAACTTTGAAACCGAATTTGTCTTTTCTATTTGTGCATATTGGGACCGTACAGGAACAGGTAGTTTAATAATTCTCTTTTTCGCGTCTAATTTCCTTCCAGTGTTGCGTAAGAAGTACACAGTTCTTCGCCTGTAACTAGATTAATAAAATATATATTTAAGTGTGTTTAACATGGAGGCTAATCTTAAATTTGAGGACACTGATTATTTAGCTCAAGATATTGTACGTATGAATTTAACAGGTATAGAAGAGAAAGTCATCTTATCTCATAAAGGCATACAAAAACTGAATCTAACTTAGCGTCTATGGAGCTCTCATTAGCTTGTATGGTTGGAGCATCTACGATATGATTGAAAACAAAACTATATTAATTGTGTTGTAATATATAATACCTACAAATTGTATTACTTTGCCGATGGTAGGTCACAATTATCAAAAGCATTATTCGAACAATATATAAAATTTCACTTATTTTCTTATAAATAGTTCCGCAAAATCATGCTGGTGTACATTTTAACAGTGAGATCAAATGCCTTTTGTTTAGTATATACTGCTTAATAAATATGGATATTTGTTTCTAACAATTGCTGGTTTCTTCTCAGCATGTTAATTATGATTAATAAATTAGTAAATCTAGACAAGCAATATATAGATGTATAGATCTAACGTCTAGTGTACAATTATGTTTTTTGAACAGACACATTCTGCACCAGTTGATGAAAACTCTACGACATCAGCTGAAGATGCTGTTAAGCCTCGCTATCTTCTTCCAGCTGAAAGTAAGTTCATTTACGCAGTGTATCTGATATAATGTCATTTGATACAGTACAGATTTGTTATTTACATAAATGATGAGCAACCACTCCAGACTCTTGCATAATGGAATACAAAACTAATGAAAACTACCTAACTTAGGCCTTCAAATGAAAGACGTGTAATATACCTTAGCCGATTCCAAATACTTTTTTGAAAGCAGTTCAATTTTGCACTCCTCATGGTCACATTTAATAAATGGAATGTAACTCCTATTTCTGCCACATTTTAAACCTAATAATGTTTGGTTGCAGCCAGGCAAAATGAAACTTGGTTTGTTTTTAACGTGGCTTAATAAGTGGTCGTTAGTTCCTGCCTTATTTTATAATGTATAGTGTAGAAAAGGAAATTCATCCAGTAGCCCGATTTTGTCCCTAGTGGGAACTCATCACGTACTGACCAGAATTTGCCGCAGACAGGGCCCAAACCTGACATGTCTGCTTTGGAAACAGGTGCTATACCCACTGAGCCACCCTGCCGAACACTACGCCCAATTTTCAGTTATCTACTAACTAATGTTTCTTGGTTAGCATTTGCTTTAAGTAGAGCCTAAAGTTCAAACTAACCATTCCAAATATATTATTATAGAACGGATGCCATTTTACATAGCGAAGTGGAATTTAAATGAATCTTTATATGATTAAACGAACATTGGTTGCGCGGGTGGTGATAATTACTTTTAATCAAGGTTGCGATCTTGAAAAAATTAAATTTGCTATATCTTTGCTTGACTGCAATATTTGGTTCTTTGTTTACTAAACTCAGAAAATCACAAGTTTGAACGCAGGCACGTTTACATACAAAAATCACGTAATGCACCACTTCACGAAACAGATTTTTTTAATTCTACTGCTTGGACAAAATGTCAATACTAGCAGATTCTAAATTTAGCTGTTCTTTTTCATTTCTTAACTGAATGGAAATATGCTATTCTATCTGGAGGTTGTGCCTTCATAAAGACGACTTTCAGAAATTTTTTTACCATGGAAACGTATGCGCTCTTCTAGCCCTATGTTAAATGATATTTAGTCTTTTGTTTAAATTATATTTAACTTTGGTAGACTCTTTTTTGGAAATATTTTAAAAATAGAATAAATTAGAATAATGTTTTATCAGTAGAAAGAATAATTTTACCAGATGGAACAAAGGCACTTATGTAAAATATATAATTTATCTATTTAATTCATATTTTTAAACATTTATTTCTTATTTTAGCATTAAATATCCCGCTAAAACTTTTAATAGGTATTATATATATATATATATATATATATATATATATATATATATATATATATATGTAGAAGGAAGAAATAGTTCATTCAAAAATGTTTATAGTCTTGAAACCACAATTTTCTCATTAAATTCCACTGTGCGTCCTAAAAGTCAACTGCAGAATTGAACAACTTATTGTTCAATGCCTCATAAGATTCACAATTATGCATTTGCATTAAAAAGGCGGTAGATTGCGCTCCAATAATGGTAAATAATTTGGTTAGTACTTCCCTAGTCCCATTAAAATGCAAGAAAGATATTTTAGAAACATAATGTTCGAATTATGTTTCATATATGGTAAAAATTACCTTATCAATGCTAGCAATCACAATTTCTCAAAGTCAATTAGTGAGTGCGTCACAGTGCCCAATCGCTTAATGAAATAACGTGAGCTGGTTTTTTTAAGTTAAATTCACAAAATTTATGGATGATTTGCGTTTTTCCAGGCGTTTCCTCCTAATTTCTTAAACGTGTTTACAGTTAGCATTCTGTTAAGAATAAAATCAACTATTTAGTTTGGCTCGTTTCCTCAGTAATCATGCTTATAAACTTTTCACTATGATGATTTTGAGCAACTTTGTGCACTATTTCGAGTTTCACACAATTGTTCCTATCAGCAAAATGAAAGACTGATTTATTTTGCATGATGATTTCTGATTTTGCTACCCTGCGGCAGGGTGGCTCAGTGGTTAGAGCACCAGATTCCGAAGAAGACGTACTCAGCTTCGAGCCCTGTCTGCGGAAAATTCTGGACAGTAAGTGATGAGTTCCCAACATAGACGAAACCGGTCTACCGGATGAATTGCTTTTCCACACCATACAATACTTAATTTAAACTGAAAATTTATGTGCATAAGGTTTTTATATCAAGATCGCAACATTGATTAAAAGAAATTGTTATCACCGCCCGCGCAACCAATGTTCGTTTAAAAAGAACCGTTTGTTTCAATTTTCTCAAATTATATATATATATATATATATATATATATATATATATATATATATATATATTGAAAAGCAAAATAAATTGAAAATTAAATCTGTGAAAGAGAAACAGCGCAAAATCAGTGAACGATCAATCATTTTCGTTTATCATCTCCAGTTTACGTTCAATGATCGAACGTGCTTTATTTGCTTGAATAAATCAGTCTGCATTTTGATTATGCAAAGAGCTTCACATGTTGCTAAGTCACTTCTGTAATTGCATTTTGTAATTATTTTATAAACCACGTCTGGAAAATATTCAAGCGAGATTTCAATGCTGTGTAGTGCAATTGCCGACATATATTCACCATTTCATTTGACACAGGGATTTATGGTGCAACAGTGGAAGTGATGCTCTAATCACTGATCAGAGTGGCTCAGTAGTTGGAGCAACATATTCTAAAGCAGACGTGCCTAAGTTCGAGCCCTGCCCGTGTTAAATTCAGGAGAGTAGGTGATGTGTTCACAATAAGGACGAAACCGGTCTACTGGATATGTTATTGCCTTTTCTACATTGCAAAATTCTTAGTTTGTACTGACAATTTTCTGTACATAATGGGACAGGTGTTTATAGGAATTTGGTAAAAATATGTTACATTTGGACGGGGCCACTAATCTCCAAATTTTGACTCCTTCATGCACTGATGTAACTCCAGGTAAATACTAGTTCATAGGCTCGCCATGCCGCGTACATACAACCATTTATCTTTATTCTCTGTAATTAAGAAAACCAAAATATAACACGTTTAATAGGATGATTCCATGACAACCAAAAAGATGTCTTATTTGATGCTGCTGGGGCCAGATTATATGGACTTGGGTGGAGCCAACAATATTCACGAAATCGTTAAGTAACAAATATGGGTGTTTGATTTTCAGTTGCACTGCACCTGACTTTATTTTTCGATGACTCTGCTATTGCTTTAATATGCACAATTAATGGAGATAGCGCCAACTTGCTTTCAAACATTTTGACAAAATATTTAGTGGGCTTAGCGCGTGAGACCAGCTCATACTGATTTGTTGTAAACAAACCTAAATCCTCTGCTTACTTTGGGTTACTCCTTGTCTTCAGCGGTCTTTGGGATCTGCGCTCTAAAGTAACCCATCTTACTAGGATTACAGTGCATAATGGTTTGATGCACAACCTAGAATGTCTAACAATTATAAAAGATTAAACGTAGTATCGTTGGTTTGAAGACAGAAATCTAAGGCAAGCCAACAAACTACGCCAATCATTCTATCTCGTAGTTCCTGTAGCCCTAAATTTTCTGCTTTAAGGTTTAAACAATTTTAAGACGTAGTAGGGATTTTTGGGTGGTCTCCTAATTGTTCCGCAATTGAAAATGCCGGACTCTGGTGTCATCCTGGCGCCTGATAAATATGATGCAAGCTCCAACGTCAAAACAGCAATATGTATTTTTGGTAGTGGTCTTATTGCTCAGGATACACCGTAATCGATCATTCAGAAAGGATCGATTTTTCGACCTAATTTGAATCGAATTCTAAAGATTTCGAATTGTCAGTAGAATTATGTTAAATTCACCGGCATTACGCATTTTGTGGTTTGCGTTCGGATAAAACGTGAAAATCATTAGTTCAACGGTGAACATTTGTGCTTGTGAGATTAAAATTGTCAAATGTCATCTTATTTATGTTTTTTAAAACGCTATTCGAATAACTATTTCTTTTCTGGAAAGGAATAAGGGATTAATTTTAGTATTATAATTGGTGGCAAATTGGGCTCCTTTGTGTGAGGTAGAGTGTTAGGTAGAACAATTATGAAATGCTTGGTTAGTTGCGCTGTTCTAGATGCTCAATTCAACATTCGTAACTGCTGGGAGAAGCGTTTTTTGACTGTGTCACATTTTGTCTTTACTGTGCTATGTAATCATGTGTAGTTTGCTACCTGCTTAAAAGGTATAGCTAAAGTCAACAAGACATTCCTCGTATTATACACTTTATGTCACGGAATTTCTAATTATCTCGTTAAAGGAAGAATCGGCGTTTAATCGTGCATTTACTGCATTATCCAGCAGCTATACTTTCCATCAGTCTTAATTTTTATCCATTTGAAATCCGCCCGTTCTCCGTGTTCAAACACAATTTCAAACAATTTGCAAGTCAAAAATAAAAATAACTCTGAATTGATAGCCGCCAACTAGTTGAAATTACTGCATCCCTTCAGATCAGGCAAGGTTAGTGATAAGGTTGGCAGTAACAACTACCATAATCCAACACACCACGTTGGAAATTTCAAAGACTTATGATAGCACATCACTTATTATAGTGTATTTGAATAAAAAGATGTATACATAAATTAATAAAGCAAAATTCTGTTTTATAAACAAATATGTTCTACTCCAGTTATAAAAACAAAATCGGTCTTGATTTTTTCATATTTAACATTCGAGCAATACAAAGTTGATATGCGAAATATTATAATAAGAAAAATCTAAGTTATCCCAGAAAAATTACATTTAAAACCACGTTTTAATACCAACAATTATCATGGTACCAGGTGTAATTGACAAGGTAGAGGACCATTCAAATTTGCCAGAATACAGCACGTATAAATAAAAATCACAGATGTTAAAAGACGGTACAAAACAGTAGCTGGCAGAACATAAACTACCAGAGGACCAAAAACGTTCCTGCGCAACAGGAGTTCTAGAATAATAGCTGAACTATAATGCAGTGCGTTTCGTGTGTCAGCTAATAATTGGGCGAAGCTAAACAAACGGAATATAAGTATTTAAATAAAAGTTGCGATCTTGATATAAACACCAATCCCATTATATACATAGAGATTTCTTAGTATAAACTAGGCAAATCTATATATATATATATATATAATTTGATCGGTGTCTATATCAAGATTGAAATCTTGATTGAAACAATTGTTGTCACCTCCAACGCAGCCAGTGTTCGTTTATTTGTTTTAACGAAATATATTGCACCTTCAGATATATAAAAGCCCATAATAAATTTACATAAAAAATTACAACTATTAGTCCAAGGATTTCAAATAGAAGATAGGTAACTAAGCACAATTTCGCCATTACGTAGACAAAAATAATTTGATCATATACTGGTATTAGCAGAGGGTTATTAAAACCCCTGCCAGCCAAGCAATATTATTCTATTTAATATTATGTTATAAGATATGACAGAGTATAATTATTCAGATATATGTTTGTTTCAGAAAGGTAGTTCGTAAAATAATTCAAGGAATTGACCACGTAACGTGTCATTAAAAGGTTCCAAATCCAATAATAAATTAATTAGAATGTTACGTTTTCCTATCTTTGGGAGTACTTAAATTTCTCTTAGTAAACAGATCAAATGTTCATCAACTCACAAACACGCATATAAAAAATATAAATATTGACAGTATAAACTCAATATTGCATTAGATATTCAAAGAAATTCATCCTTAATGGGAACACATTAAATATTTTCCAGAATTTTGCCGATAGCAATGCTAGAACCTGAATACGTGTGCTTCGGAGCCTGTGACTTCCACAACTGAGTCACCCTGTCGAACGCTACACAATTTTATTTATATACTCACCTATGTAGTTTGGTTAGCCTTTCCTTTAGGTAGAGCCTAATTACGGCTTCTCTTCTGACTTTAAACTCCTACTAGCCCCCACCCCAATCTGTTATTATGGAACAGACGACACGCTGTCCCCGGAAGTGTTATAGAATTGAATATTTGTATTATTAAACAAGTTTTTTGCACTCATTTGTTTTTACCAGAATTGTCGCGAAAAACTAAATAAATTAATGTCTTAATCACCTAAAACGTAATACAACCTACTTTAGCATGCAATACGCTGCATCAGTTGCACTGGAGTAACAGGTGTTCAGAAATAGTTATAATTCTCAATTTCTGTGAACTATAGCATACATTGATATCCATCATGTTGTACCATGTACCGACTCGGAAACCATAGTGTTAGAACCAAGTACATTTTCGGTACTACAATGTTGGTATCGGTTACTAACACAATAGCTATAGTGTTAGTATCCTTTACAGACTCGGTATATATATTATATAGTGTGAGTTAGCGTTGAAGTCGCATTGTCGTAGACTTTGTATGATGTTAGCTTCACTATTGCAGGTTTACACATTCGTCTAGGAGATTGTACCGTCCTATTATCCCACATTCTTCGACCAAATATATAGTGGTTAAAGGGCGTAATACCGGCTCCTACTGATGAGTCGCCAGTAAGCACGAAACGAATGTGCATGAGATTATACTTTCCGTTCATGCTGCCTTTGGTTTATCCTTCTGGTCACAACTGAACTAATTTGTTACTAGGTTCGCAACACCTAATACATACTTGCATATATATTAGTTCTCCGCAACAAACAGTATTTAACTGTAATATATTGAATTGAATGACGTCATGCTTACCGCGAAATGTGATAACTGATATCGATCAAGGCCAGAGTGTATGGTTTAACTAGAGTAACAGGTGTTCGGAAATTGTTGTAATTCTCAATTTCGGGTGAACTATAGCATAAATTGATATCCATCAGGTTGGTATCATGTACCGACTCGGAAACCATTGTGTTAGTACCATGTACTCTTTTCGGTACAATAATGTTGGTATCGGTTACTAACACAATAGCCATAGTGTTAGTATCCTTTACAGACTCGGTATATATATTATATAGTGTGAGTTAGCGTTGAAGTCGCATTGTCGTAGACTTTAGATGATGTTAGCTTCACTATTGCAGGTTTACATATTCGTCTAGGAGATTGTACCGTCCTATTATTCCACATTCTTCGACCAAATATATAGTGGTTAAAGGGCGTAATACCGGCTCCTACTGATGAGTCGCCAGTAAGCACGAAACGAATGTGCATGAGATTATACTTTCCGTTCATGCTGCCTTTGGTTTATCCTTCTGGTCACAACTGAACTATCTAACACACATTCTTTCGTCTATGTGGACATGCACTAATGTGAGCCCAATCACATTCTTCAACGACTGTAATAAGCGTATATGCATGCTTGTACATTATTAACAGGTGACGACGAGGACAGTCGGAGTAATCGCCGTCCTTGGGAGGTGCACTTCAAGCAGAACAAAGAGAACTGGGCTAAACAAGCGGAAATTGCTCAGAAGAAGGCAGAAGAAGCAGAGGTGGCCAAGAAGGCGGCTGAAGTCGCAGAGGCCGCGAAGGAGGCGGAAGAAACCGAAGAAATCTCTAATTAGGCGGAAGATCACCCAGCAGAATGATAAGTATCAGAATGGTCAGACGTTCTCGCTACATCTAAACTAACATTAGAAGTGCTCATTAGAACTTGCACAAACTTTCATTCGGGCGCGAAGCCTCGCAATTTGTGTTCGTCATTATTCTGACTTCACCATCGATGAATGGCTTAAACAATCAATGATTTCGCGGATGGTGGTAACAATTGCTCAAATCATGTTTCCGAGCTTCAAGTAAGCACCAATCCCATTGTGTTTAGCCAGTCGTCGAACAACATAGCAAAACTACCGTCGGCCACACGTACTGACGGCAGTTTTGCTATGTTGTTCGACTACTGGCTAAATTCAATGGGATTGGTGCTTACTTCAATCTCGCAAACTTGACTTAAAGTATGATTCACGACGCCAACTGTCCTGTTGCTTTGTAGGAAGTGGTGGATAATTTCAGGGTGTTTTGACTAACTTATATTTTGAGAATGGTGCTTACTTGAAGCTCGCAAACTTTATTTGAAAAATTGCTACAAGTTTGTTTGAAAATTTTTAATTTTCCTACTGAATTTAAATTTAAGCACACATTGAATTAGCACACAAAGTAAGGGCTGTCGAAATTTTCCGACTCATTTATTTTTTGTTTCACAGTAAGTTGAACATTGTTTTAGAAAGAAATAGTTTAGTGGAGATTGACTGTTTTATTTTTGATCGCATGTTCAACTTTTGATCTCAACAGGATGGCTGTTTTCAGGTGTGTAAATATGCTTTCTTATGCGGATTATGTAAGTTGTAGTTTGTGAGATTCTAAATATTTCGACTACCTACATGTAAGCTCATCATCTATAGCAGTCGAAAGAAGGTGAGATAAAAGGTTCAGAGGTGATGAGAAAAGAAATTTGATTCACCACATAAAATTTAGTTCAGCAAGCTTGGTTTAGATCGTATTGTGCTTAAGTTATCACCTATTTTATGCGTAAAATTAAACCGTAGCATTTAAAATTATCTTTGGCAAATCTAACGAGCAACTAAAACTTAGAGGAATTCACCAAATGCAGAGTTATCCAGTGTTGTCGTCCACTTTTTGTTCACGAAAATTAATTAATGACAAGCAAACAATCGTGCATTTGTACTGTTTTAGAATGTGTTAATTGGCACATTATTGAGGACGGAAGCAAGGCCGATGATAATATTAGAAAGATAGATAAAGTGTGCAGAAGGAGAGTGAGAGAGAGAGGGAGGACACTCTGTGGTAAATTCTGCCAGCTTGAAAAGCGACTTCGTCTAGTAGCATACACGAAGGTGAGAATAAATGCTCATGTGGTGGACCGTCAAGATAATTGATTTACTTCACAAAATACCATTTATAAGGACATGCACTGCGCAGAAATGCTGCACGGCGCTTTCAATTGCACATTTGTTTTCAAGGCGACAACCAAAATACGTTTACTGTAGTTTAGACTAGCTCAGTAGGTTGATTATTTACTGTTGAATTTATTTTTGGCATAAAATTGACCACTACTTATGTTAAAGTAAACAGCTCTTCTAAAAATATTTATTACTCACACCAAAATTTACATTCTGGAGACTTTCATCACTTACAGTTATCCACTTACAATTGAATAAGTTTATTTTGAACACGCAAGACATTATTAAGTATACGGTGGATAGGGAAATGAAGCAAAGTTATCAACTGATCTTATTCACGAAAACCGTCTTCCCCCTAGGTGTGTACACGTGCGCGACTATCTGTTAAATTGTTAACGTTTGCCAGGACGAGCTAAGATATTCAGGCAGTTTTAATTCCCATGATTAAGCTTATGAAATTTATTCAAGTGTGACATTACAAATAATTTACTTTAAGGTCATAACTATACACACAAACACACACACAAACACGTATAAATATATGTATTTATATTTATATAAATAATCAGTATTAAATAATCATTACATTGGTAATTAAATGCAACCCACTAAGTGGATCGAATTATTTCTTTGCAGAAATAAAAGAATCAAACCGGTTTACTTGATAAATTTCATTTCCTATCCTACGTAATGATTATTTTATAATTGGTAACAAAACAATTTTGTCATTATAATTTAACTTATATATATATATATATATATATATATATATATATATATATATATATATATATATATTTCATTATGCTGGAGGCAACTAGTCTGAATCGGTTTTACTTATATTTCTTGTTTGGACTGATTAGTAAGTGTATATGCGAGTGCCTACGTATGTTTTTTTGCGCGTAGGGGTCTTTCTCATTGTATTGCAAAGGTATGTCTGACATCTGGTCATAATTGTGCTGACGGATTGAGAATTAACCAACTGTTTGCATTATTGGCTGTTAGGTGTACGATTTTTTCCCTGCAAGTCGTCTTTCCTTTTGCCTTTTTCCTTATTTTCTTCCTGCCCCCTTGGTAACAGTGCAGGGTGTGTGGATTGCTGTGATGAAAGCTCATATTGTTTTGAAATTTCTGTCGTTGTAAACAGTGGCTGTGATACCGAATGTGTAGGTGTTCTTTCTTTCTTTTTCAGTATGTTTCTAATCCGATCGAATGTTTGTTGAAGCTTGTCTAGTGGGAGTTTAAACTTGAAATTCTGAAATAGGCCAAGCCGGTAATTGAACCCGGGACCTCACGCACCCTAAGTGAGTATCATACCCCTATATATATAAGCATTGACCGAATTAAATATCATATTATGTTTAGAGAAATGAAATCAGTTGTCATTATTTATTTTATTATCGTTCTAGGAAGCCAGGCTCTGTATTTATGATGTATGCAACATTTTAAATACGCTCTGATATTTCACTGATTACAAGACACTACGATTTGTATTAAATACTCTCCACGTATAATGCTGTGAAATAGCTTTCCAAATTCGATGTACCATAGTATTAAGCTCAGAAATCGTCGGTCTATGTTTATATTAATTTATGTTAACAGTTCACTCTAGTTAATCTATGGAAAACGAATTAGACTGCACTAATGTTTAAGAGTGATTAAAAATAAGATTAATTCAGTCTAAAGTGAACTTTTTGCCACAATACGTATAAACACAATAGAATAAGTTAAAGAGAACGGTGTACTTGACACACGCTTCATGGTGAGCCCAATTAGTCGTGGAGTGTGGGTTCAGTCCCTGTTTCTCACTCAGTCGCTTTTACTCCTTGAATTGTTATCGAACGTCTTGTATCTTCGTCTTGGCACCACGTTTCTGTCTCTTTGTCGGTATATTTATCTCTCGCACATACAAGCATACACACAGATAGAGTACAAACTGAAACATTCTGTAATCTAAATTAAAAATTAGCTCTTCAACAAAGGTATCAATAACTAGTTCAATAAATGTAAAATGGTGGTTTATTTAATTTTTTTAGAGAAAGTACTTCCGGTCATTATCAGAACATAAAAAGTTCTTTGACATGTTTACCAAATTATGTTTTAACTTATAATTTTTCCCACTGCATATTGATTAAAACTGCCTTTGATGGATAAATGCAGATAAAGAATGATTTTAATTACAATTTAAAATTACGCGGTATTTTTCAATTGTGAAACATTTTTATGCTCATCTGGCATTTAATCTTATTCTGTGCAAAAAATTCCCAGCAATTTGATTATTTTTTAATTTAGATTGCGCATATAGAATATTTTCTGTGGTTTTATTTTTTTTCGAACATTTACCTATTTCGAATTTGATATATATGTTTTCTTCCAGTTGGAAAGGTACTCAAACTTGCAATGCATGCTACCAAAAAAGGCAGTGCGTCGAATTGGAGATATCTCTAACACAGTTAATTAGGAAATCTTTTTTATCTTTTTATTTCTCCATAAACACGAAAACATACTTCGTGCAAATTTAAATGTTTGTTAAATGTATTCGAACAAGTTTCGTTAATATATAAATGTAGAGAAAACTTTAACAAACTAATATGAATAAATATTATAAAATGACCAGGTTTCATGTTTTAATTAAAATAGTTTTAAATTGTCATTATCGTAACTTTTTTTATGAATGATAAAAAAAATTTCCGTGCGAAACGCATGGAAGAAGCAATCGATCATTTCAAAATTGAAAATATTTGCATATTTTTGTACTAGGTGTTGCCAAACTAATAAAAAAGCTGGTTAAAACCAGACCGGAATGATATGTCAAGGTGACCCCGAACAAAAGATACCAACTCATGCACATATGTGCTTCACGCTTCATAGCAATCAAAATTTTAGCCGAATTTTGACGTAGTGCCGGTGCCTTTTGATGGGTCGCCTGTGTATCAGATAATACTCTTTGGTCATGCTGACTTCAGCATATCCCACCACAAATAAATCCACAATATGTGGAGAAATTTCCTTTAGTTAAATCTGTGTAAAAAAAACATTGGCTGTGCGGGCGGTGATAACAATTATTTAACTCAAGGCCCTTTTATGGACCTAAATTTGTCAGAATGAACTAAGCATTGCATAATGGAAAACAGGGCATTCAGCAGGTAGTCCGGTTTCGTCATTATTGAGAACTCCTCGCGTACTGACCAGAATGTTTCGTGAACAGGGCTCTAAAATACTTAATTTATACTAAAAATATATGTATATAATAGAACTGGTGTATACATCAAGATAGCTAACTCAATTTAATAAATGGTAACGTTTAATTAAATATCATTTTCCCAGGTAGTGTGGCGCCTGTTTAATAATGAAAGATTTAGAATAACTAATTGGAAATTTAGATCTGAAGAGATGCCATGTAGGCTCCACCTAAAGGAAGGGCTAACCAAACATACTTTAGTTAATATATACCTGAAACTTGTGTGTAGCGTGCGGCAGAATTGCTTAGTTGTTTGAGCAACATATTCTGAAGAAGACCTCTAAGGTTCGAGCCCTGTTTGTGGCAAACTCTGGACAGTACTTGAAGAGTTCCCAGTAGTTACGAAACCGATAAACTGGATGAAT